>JASAND010031257.1:0-18931 GCA_030248195.1 Trissonchulus latispiculum
AAGGAAAAGTCAAACAACTTCAGGAACAAAGTCCGAAAATGGATACTGTAGATTTTAGGCGTAAGTAGGAATCCGAGTTTTGCATAAACATTCTTTAGGCGTAAGTAGGAATGTGAGTTTTGACAGAAAGAATTAGGCGTAAGTAGGAATTGGAGTTTTGAAACCGATTAGGCGTAAGTAGGATAGGCGTAAGTAGGAGTAAGCCATCAGAATATTATTTGAATCAAGTTTTTACAAAAGGGGCACGTACAAGCTTGACGGAATGTAAGTCAAAGCACTGTAGCTTTCTCAAAGTCATCATCTTTACATTATATTAGGTTAGATACGTTCACACCTGGGCAATGGGGGGGGTGGACGGGGGGTGGCCGGCCACCCCAGGTCTCAAATACGCACCGAAATGATACCTATATGATTTCTTTAAAGAATTGACGTACCAAAATGATACCTACATGATTTTTTAAAAACTGGCGGATCTGGACGCGGTTGCATTGCGTACCAATCTGGTCAAAACACAAGAACGGTTGCAAGCTTTACAATTGGAAGGCTACAGCTGGGACAAAGCGGTAACTCAAACGCTGTTAACCATCAGATCGACCAGCACCGGAAAAGGTTTTAGATCCCCAGCTGAACTGTTATTTGGTTGGAAAATGAGAACAAAGCTAAACTCACCGTTTCATGGAAACGTCAATCTAAGAGACCGAAGCAAGTCTGAATCAGAAACTAAAGAGAAAGAAGTCACTAGCTCTGAATGCAGAGTGGGTGAGTTTGTGCGAACATTGAAACCTCAGGTAACCAAAGGTCAAGTTCGCTACAGTTGACCAAAGCAGATAGTCAAAGTTTTGGGAAGGTAATCATACAAGTTGGACGATGGTACCGTTTGGAATTCTCGCAAGTTACGGAAGACCGAAGTCCTCCCATGCATGCCGAAAGAAGAAGGGCTCGATCCTCGATATTGGACGGCGGGGGTACGATGCTACCTCTGGAGGGAAACCAACACCCTCCCGCAGACAACATCGGACAGGTTCCAGACCTGCCAATCCAAGAACCACCTAATCGTTACCCTAGAAGAGACAGACTGCCTCTTCGAAGATATAACCCTGCCACACGGGAATATGAGCGGATGATTTGCAAAGACTGAACGTTAAAGAAAGAAATTTTCGAAGAGTCATAATATATTTTAAACGGGGGGAAGATGTAGTGTTTGACTCGTATAGACTTGTTAGAGTTTTGTGTAGGTTATGATCCTCTGAGTTGTTGATTGAGTAGTCAGCTATCAAGTGATCACATTGTAAGCTAATCAGCAGTTTTGCTATCAAATCTATTCTGTGATCACCACACAAACATTTCAAAACTTTTATAAAAATTTGTTTAAAAAATTTAAAAATTTAGTTTGTAAGGGTGGGGGGACCAAGGGGAACAGAAAAAAGTTTTTGAAAACAATTTGCTGA
This sequence comes from Trissonchulus latispiculum, assembly GCA_030248195.1. Classification (NCBI taxonomy): domain Eukaryota; kingdom Metazoa; phylum Nematoda; class Enoplea; order Enoplida; family Ironidae; genus Trissonchulus; species Trissonchulus latispiculum. The sequence continues at coordinate 1,449 of JASAND010031257.1, forward strand.
ATACTTGCTTACAGGGCTTTCTGGGGCGCTGATCACGATCGGGACCCCTTGTGGACGACCTCGCCGATGGGGGAAATTTCCCCTCTTCCCCCCCCCCTTGTCCACCTGTGATAAAGGCAGATGTAGCAGAAGCCTGCTAGTCTTGCAGACATATCCACTGAAAAAATTAAAAATATTTACTATATTCGTTATAGGCGAATATAATGAGCGAATAAGCGAATAAACAATGTTACAAAAACTACCCATACTTTACTTCATTAATTGATCGCGGAAATACTCTAAATTAATCCCTGGAAAGAGTTGTAACAGCAAAAATTCTTCAACTTCTGGGGGGCTCGTTACTTTCGTGAGTTTAATATTTACTTTCCATAACTTTAGGTTTGCTTGATGACAGGCTAGCGCGATAGAGTTCTTAGACTGTAAACGGAACAGAATTTTTTTGGAGCGAAATTGGAGCCTGATTTTGGCCACTTCATTACAAATGCATCCTACAAATGATATTTTACTTTTTAAAAGGATGGCATAGTTTTAAAAAATAATTTTCCTGCCCCTTATAAGAGTTCCTCTTATTTTTCAAAAATTCAGATTCACTGATATTTTCATTTTTAAAATCTAATTAATATTTTTAAAATTTTGTAACAATTTCACAATTTATATTTATAATTAATAATTTGGCAAACTTTATTTTAGGTCTGATATTTTAGTTTTTATGAACAATGGCTTTTTATATCATGATATTATTTTGTGTACATAAAACCACAATTATATTCTGAGTAAGTAATTTCAAAATTCAGAGCTAAATAGAATTATCAATGATGTAATGTGCGTCGACGGAAGTAGCTGCCTTTTATATTCAACGAAAGCCCAAGGAAGATCTCTCCCTCAATTCTAGTGTGCGTCTACGGAAGTAAATCTACGGAAGTGTCTGCTGAAGCTCTGCTGAGCAACAAACAAAATATGTAACTAGAATTGGAAGTGAATATGATAACTCGAATTCATAAGTTAGCATAAGATTTTACAATGCACGCAAAACGAAATCTAGCAAACAAGCTCAAGGACATTGTTTTCAAATACAAGCCACCAAAAATTCGTTCACTTTCTTTCCTCCAGAACAATCGTAAATTATCCGAGGGATACTGTATCACACTGTCTCTGGACTCATGACACCAAATTGCCATCAATATCCAATTGAAATTTCAAACGAACCCTTGCACTTAGATCATATAAAAATTGTCGTAAAGCGTACAATAAATTTACCTTTGCTTATCACAGGTTTTATTCATGACTGTGCTATTTTAGTAGTAAAGTTGCAGTGAAATCAAAGACTGCAGTGAAATTTAAGAATGACGGTTTCAAATGCAAACCGGTTATTTTTTAGATCCGGGTACCCGGATCCGGGTCTGGACGGGTCCGGGCCCAGCCTAACGGGTCTGGGTGACGGTCGGGTCTGTCAGGTCTGATTTTGGACCTGCAGCCAACTCTGCCCCAGTCTCGAGGTAAAATGAGAACTCAGTAGTGTAGTTGTGAAAGGTCGAAATCAGGATCTGAAAAATGTGAAGAAAAGTGTCCAGGGCGGGGTTCGAACCGCCGAGCTTTGGTTTAAGAGTAGAACGCTCTACCACTAAGCCTCATCCCCGGACGTTGAAACTAGTTTATTACGCTGATTTCAACCTTTCTGGGCTGCTGATATTTAACAGCTGATACTCCCCCTGCTAATTGAAATTTGGCCTAGAATTTCCAGGAATTGCAGGTCGGGTCCTCAAATTCAAGCACCATGTGGTCTAAGGGCGGCTCCCCGGCTGCCTCCTAACCCGAGGCTGTATTAATTATACTTCATTCTTCTTCAAAGCCGGGGGCCTTTATATCAAATCACACAAGAACCAATAACCATCATATTAACCCTTAGCACCACGAGGACAACCATATACCAAACCAATTATCTCAAAGACCTGCAATTCCATAATTCCCAGGCAGGCATCGTAAACGACTTCATCTCCTCAGAGCGGTAAGGTCCTGTCACGGTCGCCAAATGTGAAAGGTTGAAATCAGGATCTGAAAGATGTGAAGAAAAGTGTCCAGGGCGGGGTTCGAACCACCGAGCTTTGGTTTAAAAGTAGAACGCTCTACCACTAAGCCACATTCCCGGAAGTTGAGACTAGTTTATTACGCTGATTTCAACCTTTCTGGGTTGCTGATATTTAACATAGTAACTAGATCTGATCGTTCATGTGTTGGGGATCAGGTCAGATTAGTGAATGGGGTCTTTCATGAGTAGTAAACGCAACAAGTAGTGCTGGAAGGAAATCTGCTGTTTTTAGGAGGTAATTCTTCTCCAGGAGTTCCTATTTGAGACTATTACATCTCTTTCCTTATTCAATCATATGCAGCTCACCCTAGTGCAATGCATGAGATCATAGTAGTGCATGCAATCAATCATCATGTTTATTTTTTGCAAAATCTCTATAGCAAAATTTACAGGGAAATTCACAAATGTGTGACTTTAACCTTTAGTCCGGTTTTGCTGGGGCAATTTTTAATGACAATGAAGGTACGCAGATTAAACTGCCAAAACAACTGCTGAGAAACAAGGATTGGTTTGTTTTTGTTTGTCACTTCCGCAATGAATTTTGATGCAGCTTTTGAGTCAATTTGCCCTCTGGGCAGGTATCAAATTTTGATGATTTTCTTATTATGTTTCCCCGCCTGCCTCCAAAACAGTTATGCTGCGTTTATTTGGGTTTTCCTATTCTTCACCCCTGATCACAGTTGTCGTGTATCTTCTGAATTAAAAGGTAACTACACAGGATTCAATATAACAGTTAGTTCCTGTGTAACGTAAAACTAACAACCGGTTTACTTTGAGCAACAACAGACAACAATGAAACACAAGAGTGTCTTGAAAACAGATAAACTAATTTGCATAAGAAAGTAACAGTGCTTAGGCGACTGTCAGGCGCCTGAAAACGTAGCTAGGCTTTGCGTAAAGAGCATTACGCAACATAACCGCAGAAAAATGCTCTATAACGGCCGAAGTTATGAACTATTCAACCCTTGATGCTGTTGACAAGAAGGTTTTGCCCTGCGAAGACGGCTGGACTTACGATAAATCTGTGTTCACCAGCACATGAATAACTCGTTGGGACCTTGTCTGTGATAGAGCCATTCATGCTAGCACTGCAGTATCACTCGCCGCAGTTGCAACGTTGTTTGGTTGCATCATCTTATCTTGGGTACAAGATAAGCTTGGTAGAAAGATAACATTTCTTATATCTTCCTTTCTGTACGTATTCGGCTCCGGCGTTTCCTTAGCAATGCCAGATTTAATCTCATTTGTTGCTGTTAGATCTATTGCATCACTTTCTGCCATTACGTCATGGGGCATAGGATACATTTGGTCTCTAGAAATTATTGGCCCGTCCAAACGAACTTTAGTATCAACGTTAATATGCATTGGCTATGCGTTTGGTTGCGTCAGTTTAGCTTTCTGGGGATATTTCTTCAATAACTGGCTGTGGTTGGGACTAACAACTAGTATACCATTGGCCATACAATTTGCGTTTTATTTGGTACTTGAAGAATCCCCACGTTGGCTGTATAACAAGGGTCGAATTGATGAAGCTCAGAAAGCATTTGAAAACATAGTTCGAAGAAACGGGAGCAAAATTACTGAACATGAACTAAAAACCTGGTTCAGGCGAAACGATAATGGTAAGACGCTAAGCCTTAAGAAATGGAGCTGTTTGTCTGCGTACACTGTTGGTAAGTTAGTATTTACATTTGAATTTCTACGGTAAGCATATTTTGGTTGAGAGGAGATGTATTTGAGACTGCGGGACAGGCAGAGAGTTGGAAACCAGTTCAAAAATATCCGAAAGTGAAATATAAAAAGTGAAAAAAATTGAAAAAATTAGTGAAATGGCCTAGACAGTTTATCTCAACCGCAAGATGTCCTTAACTGTTTTGAACGTATGTGTTAGATATTACATAATACTAACAGTTCTTTTACATTGATTTAGAAGAAGAAAAAGTGATTGGAGAGTACGGTACAATTATAGATTTGTTCAGAGGAAAGCAGCTTCGCTGGAAAACAATACTGATGACAGGAATTTTTACTGCTATCGCCTTAATCTATACATCAATTGCTTTCAACACTGAAAATATCGGGGGCGGCTTTTTCTCCATGTATGCATTACATGCATGGAATGGCAAACGCAAAAAGTGCTGAAACGGTTTTGAACAGTGTTAGATATTGCCGTACACTAACTCTTTTTACATTGATTTAGAAGAGAAAAATGTGATAGGGGAGTCCGGTACAGTTATAGATTTGTTCAGAGGAAAGCAGCTTCGCTGGAAAACAATACTGATGACAGGAATTTTTACTGCTAACGCCTTAATCTATACATCAATTGCTTTCAACATTGAAAATATCGGGGGCGGCTTTTTCGCCATGTATGCATTACAGGTAGTGTGATGGTTTTGTCTATACATAGGGTCAGGTCCTGGGGAGCGCTTGTCCCAAGAAAATTTTGAGGGGCTTGTACCTTGAACAAAAATTTTCAGGGGGCTTGTATCTCAAGCATAAATTCGTAAAATTTTTCGTAACATTAACACTAATTTTATTAAAATTTGCAATTTTTTATCGAAATTTGCAAGAAATCTTTAATTTATTGAAAAAATTTCAAAATCTTGCCCGATTTTCCTGAAAAATTAAACATTTTTGCTAAAAAATTCTGGCGACGCCGGAATTTTTTTGAAATTTTAGTGTAAAAACTAATTTTTTCCGGCTATTTTACCCCTTGGCAATTTTTTCGTTACCCCTTGTCCCCGAAGGCGGTAGGGCTTGTACGTTGTGCGAGTTGGGGGGGGGGGCTTGGACCCCCCCAGACCACCCCGCGTTATCCTATGCTCTACAACAATGTTAAAGCAGAATGTTGTTTCGGTCATATTAATGTCATTAAAGCTCTCAGAGGAAAAGTTATAGTAAAACCTTTGTTCATAGTTGCGTTTCTGTTGCTTCAAGTATTACCTGCATACAATAACATAGGGTCGGGTCCTGGAGGGGGGCTTGTCCCCAGAAAATTTTGAGGAGGCTTGTACCTTGAACAAAAATTTTCAGGGGGGCTTGTACTTCAAGAATAAATTTGTAAAATGTTTCAAAGAATTAACGCTAATTTTATTAAAATTTGCAAAGAACTGTTCAATTTTTCTAAAAATTTCAAAATTTTGCCCGATTTTCCTGAAGATAAAACTTTTTTCTAAAAAATTCCGGCGAAGCCAGAAATTTTTTGAAATTTTAGAGGGAAACTAATTTTTTCGTCTATTTTTGCCTACCCCTTGGCCATTTATTCGTTACCCCTTGTCAATGACGGGGGTAGGGCTTGTACCTTGTCCGTGTTGGGGGGGGGCTGGACCCCCCAGACCCCCCCGCGTTAACCTATGGTTTTGTCTGAAATTTACTAGCAGCCAGTCAAGCCTAGCAGTATTGCAATATCAGCCAAATATTCTGACTTTTCCTTACTCAAAAAGAAACGTACTCAGCATTTATTAGGCAGTCACTGCTGTCATACTTTTATTTATTATGTGCTCGTGGTAAAACCGACGGAGGTCACGCGATTTTTAATTTTTATGCTTCAGGCATTTGTGGAAGCACCAGCGAACCTTATTAATTTAGTTCTCCTCTAACAGAATCGGTCGAATGTTGCCGTTGTTTTTTTCAATGGTGATTGCCGGGATATGTTGCCTTCTAACAGCCATTCCTTCAATTCCAATAGTTTTATTGATGCTGTTAACGCTGACTGGAAAATTTGGAATTTGTTGCAGCTATATCATCATATGTCAAGTTTGTTTCTTGTAGTAGAGACCTTCACTCCGGCCCGTAAGCCCGGCCCGGCCCGGGCCGGGCCTAAGGTGGAACGGGCCGGGCCGGGCCGAGGTAGGAAAAATTTGGGTGTGGGCCGGGCCGGGCCGGGCCGGGCCTAGTACTGGAGCGGGCCGGGCTTCGGGCCGGACCTGGTGCTTTCAGTTAAAAGTTTTGTCTTGTTTTCAATTTGGTCAGTTTTTATTAGAAATTATATAAATTTCTAAAACAAATTTTCTATAGTCAGTGGAATTATATTTCGATTTTTCTTGAATTTCGTAGCTTTTTAGAAGAGTACTGCCGGACTTAATTAGTGTACTTGTGTTTATATACTATCTCTAAATTATACATTATCATCCTAAATGCAGTTTTATTTATTTTAATATTTTATGTGTATGCTTTCTTCCTAAATTATAGTAAATTTCGTGCTTTTGTTGAATCGACTAGATGAGCAGTGACCTGTTCCTTATTAAGCACAAAGAACGGAACAGAGGACTCCACATACTTAATAAAAATATGAGCCTGAGAAATCGCTTAAAATGGTTAAACACGAATAAGTTCCGAAAAACGAAAAATTTTTTGTTTTGGGCAACGGCAAAAAATTAGTAAAATGGGCCCGGGCCGGGCCGGGCCTAACCTTTCACCTTACGGGCCGGGCCGGGCCGGGCCTAAGTTGGAGCGGGCCGGGCCGGGCCGAGGTCCAAAATTTTTGAAACGGGCCGGGCCGGGCCGGGCCGAGCAGACATTTTAACGGGCCGGGCCGGGCCTGAAAATTCAGGCCCGTGAAGGTCTCTATCTTGTAGTATTAATTTGAGCCTGTTTGTTGCGCATACTGACATCCTTCTTTTTTCAGTTATAATCTTGTATTATTATTTACTATATTGAATATGAAATAGTACTATATTATCTTATGATATTACTTCCAAAATGCATATGAAATAGTACTCTATTATTACGACATTACTTTCAAAAATGCCTAAGTGGCGTGTTGACCAAATGTTGCTGGCTCTGCTGGATAAAAGTTAGACTATCTGCACATTTGCCAATGGTTTACTGGGCTTGTCCAAGCATCTAATTTGTCACTCTACGACGTTATAATATATAGTACAGGTATAATCTATACTTCGAAAATAATTACGCAGACAGATTTAGTTGACCAATTCAACAAGGTAGGTTTACTCGATATGGTTGAATTGCATATTTTCAGATCGCCAGCGAACTCTATCCGACAACAGTAAGGAGCATAGGCTCCGGATTCTCCTTTATTATAAGCCATTTTGCCATTATTGTTATGCCCTATGTTATCTATACGGCACAGACAAACAAAACCATGCCAATGCTGATCTTGGGATCTTTTTCATGTTTTGCTGGTTTCCTGGCCCTTTTCCTCCCAGAAACAATGGAGTTACCGATGATCGACACTCTTGCTGAAGCAGAAGAGCATGGCAAAGTTGGATGGCCTGCTTTTCAGGAGCATCTTTGCCGAATTAAAAGATTCTTTACCGGCACTGGAAACGTATGCCCAACAGAAACTACTATCCAAGCAAGCAAAACCTAGATGTACATATAAATTGAGATTGGTACTAAAAGTGATGTTATTGAACCAGTGATGGAACCGGGTCACTTAGGCTTGACCCGGCGACCCGGTGATCCGATTGAGCCCTGACCCGGTGACCCGGATTTCCAGAAAATTCCAAAATCTGCAAAAAATTTTAAATTTTCCCTGAGAACTCTAAATTTTTGGCTTCCATGTTCCATCACCACCCCGAAAAGAATAACTATGACATTCATTGTTTGCTCCAGATTTTTTAAAATGCATTTGATGGTAGCTATAGCATTTTCTAAATTTATGCAGATTTTACTTTGCAAAACCAATAATTTACCAGTCTGCGGGATTTTGCAGGGTCTAATATGAGTACTTGTCCAAATACTCGGAGTACTTTAAAAATTTGGTTTTCATTGTGTATTCAGTTAATTTAAATTAAATTGTTCGCTTTCCTTCAACGTTTGCCTAGGTTGCGAACATAATCTGCAAACCATATTTTACTGAATAGAGTTATGCAATAATCGTAAAACTTATAAAGCTAAAGCTAAAAAGCAAGACAATAATTTGCCAGAGACAGACGGATTCAAATAACATCAAGCTGCGAAAATGCTCAAGACTAAAATGTAGAAAAAAGCCAATTGAACATTGAACAAAAAGTTTTAACTTGGTAAGCCAAAAATTTCTAAAATTTGGGGTAAATTCAGAAAACCGGGTCAAGACCGGGTCGAAGCTCTTGACCAGGTGACCCGGTGACCCGTTCCAAAAATGACCCGAACTGACCCGGTGACCCGGTTCCATCTTTGTATTGAACAGTCTCGTACCTAGGAAGTTGATGTGCAACAAGAATTATGACGACTAAGTGCTAGACAACACTGCTTTCATTACAAATTCTTTTCTTTACTTAAATAAGAAACTCTGACACGTTTATGTAATTTTATGAGTTTCAAGCAAAATTTAATCTGAGGTTAACAATGCCTGCTTCATACAAGGCTAAAAAGACCAAAATCCGAACAAACCTTACCGGAATAGATTAAGTTAATGTGATTTTTAATTTACAGCACTAAAGCTCACAGTTTTTGTTCCGTGCGTGCAATAAACTTGCTAAAAGAACGAATGCCTTTTATATTCTGTATAGTCTAAATATGACATATGACTTTATGTATGTATGTTTATGTATGTATGTGTACTTTATGTATGTATGTACTTTATGTCTGTATGTATGTACTTTATGTATGTTTATGTATTTATGCATGTATGACTTGTTTGGGTTAAAACCCACATTGGGTTTTAACCCACTTGATTCAGGTTACCTGTACTTTGACTTATTGGCATGTTATTTATCAGTAAACGAAATCATGGGTTCCGGCCTCGCAGTTACAATCGTAGCTCAGCGCTACATTTGTAATGGAAAAGGCTAAATAAAACCTAAAAAGGACAGGGAAAAGCTCAGCTTGTAGTAGATTGTGATTCTTGATGGAATTGATTTAATTGCCCAATGCACTGGTTATGAGTGGCGTGCTTGTGAAATCTTGATATGAACTATGAAACGTCCAAGCACTGTACAAAGTAATTGTCATGCAATTACCAGAGTTGCCAGTCAATGTGAAACCCCCAGAAATTCATCATTAGGGTCATAGGTTCTAGTGTAGGTAGACAGAATAAGACTAGAAGTAGCATTACTCTCACGCAAATGACACGAAAATGGAATAGAACCTCAGTGGAATGTAGCCTAAGGAAGTTTCGGTAGGCTACCAGTCAACAATGGAGGGGTCGTTACCCTTCCCTGGTCAGTAATAGGCCCTAACATGGTTTTTCTGTATGATGGAGGAGTCGTTACTCTTCCCAGGCCGCGAATATAGCCTCTCATTGTCAAGACGTCAGTCAAAATCTGATTAAAACAACTAAAAATTACCAAGAAAAACGAATCCAAAGAAAGAAGTTGTTGAATAGCCAACAATTTAACAAGAAACTTTGAGTTTAGAACGTTTTACGCAGTTAATAAGTGCAAATATTGGAAGATGGGTCAAAATAAGGTCATAATTTGTCCATTAGTAGCATGGAATTATGTTAATTGGTGTTCATAAGTAGTAATTAGGCATAATTTACATCAGTTAGGTGATAATTAGTTAATTTGTGAAATTTTTGGTCAAAATGCAAGTTGGGTTTATCTGAAAGGCAATTCTCTGCTGATTCCAAAACTCCAAACCCGGTCACCTAACTCCCAATATTGCGAAAGTTATAAGTAAAAGAAGTTTTGATTAGTTACATTTTAATTTTGTAATATTGGCCTTAGGTGACCTTATAATAATGCGTAACAGTTGTGTGTGGTTACGTCCATCCATGTTTTCATTCATTCCCCTGAGCCTCTGCTGGCTCTCTCCCAGCAGACTTGCCTCGCAGAAAAGGACTTAGCACACACCTTAGGTGTGAAAATACGTTCGGAGGGGGCTTAACTCCCTCCCAAATAATTAAAATGAAACATAACTTAGTAGTCTTAGGTAGTTAAGTACGTAGATTAATAATATCTAGTTTTTACTTTCTGGAAAATTATGTAGTTGTTAGTATGCATATTTTTACGCAACAATTGCCCTTCCGCTTCTCTTTCAGTGATACATAGAGTCTTGGCGAGGAAGAGCAATTGTTGCTAGGATTAACGGGCGGCTTCCCTTGTCTGTGGCCGAAAGGTCACGCCCAAAAGGAAAGAAAGGGGCTTGGAGACAAGGAAGCGCCTGAAAAATAATAAATATAAAATTTATCAAATAACACGGCCAAATTGGCACTTAATGTTTACTTTCCCATAATCGGCCCCGAGAGGCCTTTATTTTGTACAATTTTGCTTTATAATTCGTTTAACTTGATTTTTAAAGTCCGAAATTTCCCCTTTGGTTACCTTTACGTGGTAACCAAAAAGTATGCAAAGTTTCCCAAAATTCAGCTTGGGAAATAAATCAAAATTAGGGTCAGTTGGAGGGTCATAATTCCTTTTCCTCGTTAATCTCCCCTCCAACGGACCAGCCGCTTGGCCAGCCCGAGTTGGGCACACGCTTTAAGATAGGGAGCTTCCAGAAATTTCTGGAAGCTCCAATAAAATCAAAAGAAGTCCGACAGCCAAAGCAAACACCAGTGAGCTGTCAGATTGCTGTCAGCTCACTGGAAATTTCAAATCTTCCAGTCAGTGTTCGTCTGAAGTTGGCCGAGAGCGGCCGTGTTTTCTCTCTCTAGCAGTACGCTTTCCCGTTGTGCCAGCGATTTGGCCGGGAATAAAAAGTGTACTTAGGACGCGAGTTAGAGGCCCCTTCTGACCCACACTGGTCAGAAGGGATGAACTGAGCTTACACGACGAACACCACACGATGAGGGCCAAATGAGCGCACTATGCTCGGCCAGAAACTAAACACTAGGAACGCATTTAGGGATTTTCAAAGGCCTCTTTGGCCAAAAAACTTACTTTTGTGGCTTTCGGGCCTTCATTCAAAATTCACTTTCTGTGGCCTTCGGGCCTTAATGTGTACTGCTTTCGTGATACCAAGCCACGGCCTGAATGGCCTCAATTTTTACAGGGGCTTACGCCCAAATATTTTGTGTGTAATTGCTGCTTTCGGGGTTGGTAACGGAATTGGGATTTTGAGTGGGGACCCACCCCTGAGTTGACATAGGAGGTCCCTTGGTTACGACCTCATACTCAGAACTGAGCTAATTTAAGGATTATTTCTCCCCACAGCCGGCAATTAGGAATTGCCGGCCGTAATCGCAAAATAGGCGCTACTGAAGTTAACATTATTGTCTGTATTTCTGAATTGTTGTCATGTCTTGTGTGGGTCGGGTTACTCAAAAATCAGTAGGAATTAAAACTCAGAACTATTCTTTAACTATTAATTATCAAGTTGTTCTGAGGGGAATATGGCCGACTTCCCCGCTGTTAATTTAATTAATCAGAAGCTGTCCTTAGCGGAAATGTGTCTGTGATCTGTTTTTAGTAATAATTGCCTAAGCAATTATTACTCGTTCATCTTTCCTTAAACTGCCAAAGTTTCAAAACTCCAACAAAATTTTCTTTTATCAAAATTTATAAAGTTACAAAGTTTAAAGTAAAATACTGGAAGATGCAAATCAAATTTACTTCAGAATTAGGGCAACAAATATGCATACTATAAGTAGGTAGGTTTTGCTAAGGAGTAGTTAGGATGTATTGTGTTCCTATAATCGTATGTGTCAATATTGTTGTAATTTGTAGTGTGAATGAGACCCCCAAATTTACGTAAGTGGCTCCTTGAGTAAACCCCTCATGGAGCGTGAGGTTTCAAGGTTAGCCCCGTTTTCCAGAGTGTGAATTATGAATCAAAACTGTGTGATTGTGAGTGTGAGTGAGGGCATACCATGTAAACCCCCTTTGTTGATAAGGGTATTGGGACTGCCAGAGTGAATGAGTAAAATGTTCAGATAGTAGGCAGGAAAAATGGGGCCAAATTGAGTAGCAATTTGGACCCAAAACCTAGATAAATTAAAGTCAGTAATATTTATTGGTTGGATGTGTAATTGCTGTAAAAATGCTTATTTCGGAGTGAAAATCGTAGGAATCTGCATTAAGAAAGGGTGGTACCTTTGGCGATTTAAGCGGGTTTTGCAGCCTAGGGTCACGGGGACCCCGAATTAGGTCTGCCCAACCTGTTGGATTTCCGGTCATCCGTGTAGGTTGCCCTGCGATTAGGGGACGGATGAGCCGCATTCATGGAATCCAGAAATAGCCGAATTAGGACCATAACAGAATAGTTTAAATTACTGCGAAATTAATCCAAAACTTAGCTTTATGTGTTAGACATCCGATTAGCGGACTGGTAGTTTATTTAGTTCTAGGTAAGAAAATGTTTGCAGTCTTGTTGTATTAATTAGCTGGAGTTCTTAATAATTGGGAAGTAGTTAGGTCTAGTTAGGATAGGGACATTAATGGTCTTGGCCTAAACGTATCATGGGCTCACGGTCGTTACCGTAATCACTTAACCTCCCATGGCAAAGGCCAAAAAGACGAGCCAAGCTAAAAGAAAAGAAGTGGACCCGTGCTGAGATTCAAACTCAGGTTCTCAGGTCCAGTGCTCATCCATTGAGCTACACGGGTTACAATTAGAACAAGCTCAAGCTAGCCTATATAAGAAAGCAATTTAGCAACCCAGCACGTGTGCAGTTCAATTAGTACATTATATGTGCAAATTATGCATATGTGGAAACAAACTTTAATTGTGTTTTTCTCACTAATTACTTAATAATTTTTGGTGCTGTAAGCACAAAAATGTTCAGTTTTTCAAGCTCTACAAGAATATGTAACTTTTAGTCAAATTTGTGTTCTTCAAAATTCCTCTAATTTATATGCCAGTTTTGCACGAATGCAATTATGTGCTCGTGTGAAAGGGTGGTAGTACGCGCGACTGCCACTCGGCTGGCTGCTGGGGTTGCCATCACCGGATCGAATAGCGGTTCGGCACGTCCCCTGTTAGGGCACTAGGATAAGTGGGAGGTAGATTTAGAAGTAGACGTAGTTCGCTAGGTGCGTAGGTCGGTAAGTAGGGACTGCGTAGAATGGCTGCTGAGACATTGAGTGAGTGAGTTTTTGTATTTTTGCATAAACTGAGGAAAATTAATCACATGCGAAAACTCACTCACAGTCAGCAAGTTAGCTACTATTTTAAGTTAATTAGTTCATTCCCAAACCTGCAAATAAACAACTAATAGGGATTTCACATTAAAACACCAGATAATTTTAAGTTAACATTAATATTATGTAGGCTTTAGTTAGCTAGCATAGGTAGGCATTAGTTAAGGTAATTATTACAAGTGTTTAGCAAGTGACCATCTTCCAATAACAGAAATGCACTATAAAATGCCCAGTTTCGTACGTGTATTTGATATAATCTCTGGGTCACGGGAAATGAACCCATTTCGCGTGACAAATCAACAAAATCAGGCCAGACACTGGCCGAAAATGTTAATATTGGCCAGTATTATTGTTTGCTCTGAAAATTGTGAAAAATTTGGTCAGAATCAATGCATTTCACATCCAAAATGGCCCTAGAAGGCCGGTCTTTGCAAGGAAAGGACAAAAGCAAACGAAGTCCGCATACAGGTCGCAAAGAGCGCATTTTTCGTACATTTCTCAAGAATATTTCGTCTAGCTACAAGTTCAGTCAGGCCCAGCCGGGCCAAAGGTGGAAACCTTACGAATCATGTGGTCCAAGCAAGAAATTACGAGGAGTTTAACTAAATTCTGCAAATACAAACTAGCAGAGGCCAGGAAGGCCCAATTGGTGGCAAGAAGTTACCAGAAACGGTTAATATTGTCAAAAAGGCAATAACCAACGATTTTCAGTCAATTATTCAGCTTACAAGTTCAAATGGGGCCCAAAATGCACACTTTGGGCCTGGAAAGCAGAGGAACGAGTAATGGTTGCTGGGTTCAATTCCCGCACCATAATCTTGTACTAATGGGTTTTAACCCATTTGATTCAGGTGCGGAGACGAAGCTACGCTGCTCTATCCGAATCTGAACTGCCCGTGGATCATTAGTCGTGTGTTTCTCAGATAATCAGAAGTAGTTGCTCAGTAGTGGACCGCAGAAGTCCGGATCAGTTGTATCAGTCAGTCAGTCAGATAATCAGGATCAGTCAATTTTGGAAGGTACATAGACGGCCTGTATTGCCGAGTAGTGGATTAAGACAGAGACAGCGAGCGTAGCACCGCCTGATCAAAGTGGGAGGTTAAACCAGAAACCGCAAAGCTAAAACCACCTAATTCTTGGAAAAAAGACTAAAACCCTATTTCTCTTTTCTATCACGTCATGAATTCAACCGTTTTCGTCGCCAATTTCCTGTCGGGAGGCGTTTCTCCCGTGTCTCTGGCTTAATAGCCAACCCCGATCCCGCGAAGAAGAAGAAGTCCTCAGATTCTGTGAACTTTGTAGTTGTTTAAATTTCGTTACCCAGGAATAAGTAAGGCAGAACCAGGAAACTCCCACTTTCTCTATTTCCTCAAAAAGACACTTCCGTATAGTAACCCTGTCTAGGTGTTGGAGCGGACCTTCGGGAAAGCAGTGTCCAACATTGGGGGACTCACCCATAGACCGACCCCAGGTTTAATTCAGTTAATAATTGTTTGTTTGTAGTTTACTTATTTGTATTTTGATAATCCGTTTTGTAAGGACGGATAAAGAGTCGCACAGCACAAGCATATAGGCGCACGAGAAAGCATATAGGTACTTACGTAGCAGAGTGTTGGAGACAGTGTAATAGTTAGGTAATAGAGACAGAGTTTGAGAAAAGGAAGAAGAGGTACAACTGAACCTTGTCCCCAAACTAAACATACATTGGGTAATATTATCCTAAATTAGGATAATATTAATAGTCAACTAAAGACGGTAACTGGCAACTCTGGTACAGTATATTGAACACTGTACTGATCTGTAATTGTATCTGTTTTTGCACAGCTTGTAACGACCCCTAATAGTTGTATTGTAACGTGTCAGTCTGTTTAAAAGGTGTACTCATTATAACTGTACAAATAGTAATAAATAATTGGTGTGTCAGACTTAGAGTCTCAGAGATTAACAAAGAGGCGCGATTGTCTCTGAAAGTCAGGCGCGTTAGCCAAAGGATCGGATAAGGACTACTCAAGGTAAGTTCTGGTCAGGAATCAGAAGACTCACCATTAATCCAGCGATCCAGTCAAAGCAAGTGCTGACCCCTCTTGCTGATCAGCCGGAATCCAGTGCACTAAACGAGCTCACAAAGAAGACCCTACAAAGGTTGGCCGCAGGGAATCTCTGATTCTGGAACACCACCTGTCGGAGATCCGGTGCCTAAGTCTACTTCTATAAGTGGACGTGCTGACCTTCCGTGTAATCGAGTGCAGAGCGACTTCTGACACTAGACCGGAGAGTAGAGCGATTTTTGACTCCGGATCCTAGCCACTTCATTACACATTGTTATCTTCAAGACTCAGCACAAAACCGATGAAATCTGAACGCACTATTTTCAGCCCTAAAAGATTCACTAAGCGCCACATTCACTTTAAAGAAAGCAAGTAAATATTACGTACCTACACTTTAAGAGAAACGTTGAAATCTCATGATATAATTCTATCCACATACAAAAATCAACAGATGTGCATAATACTGAACGATTAGGGTTCACCCAATACAAAGATTCCGTCTCCGGCGGAATAAAAACAGAAATTGCTCGTTCTAGAATTCTAAAATCTTCATTTTTGGAATGAAACCATTTTAATTTTTTAATTTTTCTTTGAAACCATAAGTAGTACAAACACAGCACCAACTATGGTTAGCACTATTAGATAAATTCATAGCCTGGCATATTAAAAGGTTTACTTTAACACGAACTTCTTATCACGGCAGTTTCAACCACTTAACCAGTTTATTCAAATATAGGTAGCAGCCAGTATTGGTTTGTTAATTTCTGTCAAACAGCTCTCTCTCAGTACATTAGATTAATTTTTGACAAATGGTAGATTTTGACGAAGCGTTTGAGAAAACGTATGAGCTGGGACGATACCAGATATTTATGGTGATTTTACTATGCATTCCAACCTGCTTTCAGAACAGTTACGGCGACCTTTCGTGGGTATTTCTGTTTTACACTCCTGAGCATGCTTGCTACGTTTCACCTGAGCTGCGCGCCAACTACACAGCGCAAGGATATGACTTGAAAGTCGGACAGTGTGAAATAACTTTAACCAGAAATGCTTCAACCGGACCAGCTGTCGAAACCACCTCTTATCCGTGCAGAGAAGGGTGGATTTATGACGACAGCGTTTTTACCAATACCTTGATAACTCGATGGAATCTGGTTTGCGATCGCGCAATTTACGCTAACACGGTTCTCTCACTGAGCGGCGTTGCAACCATGGTTGGTTGTATAATGATGTCATGGATTCAAGACAAATACGGAAGAAAAATTACTTTTGAAATTTGCGTTGTAATTTATTGCGCTGGCTCCATTTCTTCACTGTTCATGACCGATTTAGTTATGTTTGCTGTTGTGCGGTTTGTTGGGGATTTGACTGCCATCTCTTCTTGGAACGTTGGATATATTTGGGCCATGGAAGTGGTAGGCCCATCTAAAAGAACTCTCATATCCACTATTTTGTGTGTAGTCTACGCTTTGGCCGGTGTAAGCTTAGCTGGCTGGGGTTATCTCTGCAACAATTGGATGGCCTTTGGTCTTACTACAAGCGTGCCTTTCATAGCACAACTGGCTTTTCACTGCCTGCTGGTAGAGTCGCCAAGATGGCTTCTTTCCCGTGGAAGAGTGGGTGAAGCCTTGAAAGCCTTTAAAACCATCGTTAAAAGAAACGGCGGCCATATTTCCGATGAACAATTGAAACGTCTAGCTTGTGGCACAAAAGGTATTGAGCTATGAAAGTTAAAAGATTCCCTTGTCGTGGTTAAAGCAACGACCTACCTCAATGTGTTTGATAAAACATTTAGCTTCAGTGGCAAAAACCTTATAGCTAAACGACGTTTGCGTTAATGGTACCGCATGTATTAATATTGCACCTGAGTTTGTGAAATTAAAGATATTTCAGAAAACTTGTGAGGAAAATAAAAGATAACAGGAATCTCGGAAGCTCATCCAAACTTTTGTTACTGGAATTAGTCCAGCTGTCTAAGACATATTATGTGTACATTTATATTATGTATACATATATTATGTGTACATTATAGTACATTAGTAAAATCTATTCTATGCTGAACTTTCAGCAGTAGACTGCCCAATTTATTGCTTTTTACATGTTGTCGCCTACTTCTTACGTATAATCGTTCTTGCCTCTTCAAATGCAGATGCTAAAAGGCTAGAAGCTGAAAACGAAGCTGGCGAAACTGCAAATATTTTGGATTTATTTCGTGGATATCAACTGCGATGCAAAACAGTACTAATTACTGGCGTTTGGGTTGCTAATGCGCTTGTTTATATAACTATTGCCTTTAATGTGGAAAACATCGGAGGATCATTTTTCGCCATGTTTGCCTTACAAGTTAGTAGCCAAACAAGGCTTCGCATTTCAGTAAATTTCGCA
>JASAND010031259.1:0-17815 GCA_030248195.1 Trissonchulus latispiculum
CCATACAAGCTTTCGTTTTTACCGCCCTGTGGGGCGTTTCACAAAGGGCTCATAGCGCTAAGAGCTCCTAAATTTACTACTTATGAGAAAAGTTAGGAGAATAGTGTTTCACAAAGAGCTCCTAAACTAAGAGACCTCCTAAATCGGCTCTTAAAATTAGGAGCCCAAAATCGGGCTCATAAAGCACTCTCAAGTGCTAATTGTTGAAATATTTAGCCAAGACAACGGTGCAATATATTGTATTCCTCCAGAAAAGTACTGTAAAAGCTTGTTAGTCATTTTATGAGCTTCAACTGCTTAATACATCGTATAAATATATTATAGTAAATACATGGAATTTCGCCGTAAACTTTTGTCAAATAACAAACAAGTTAATTTTGTTTTATCTTTGCCTTTAAATTTGAGAATGGTCCATTTAAATGATCTATTTTTATGATAATTTATTAGGTGAATATAATATAAAGCCATTTTCACTTGCAAGTCTCTTAATTTTTCCAGCACACCTTATAAGTTCCCAGCGTGAACGTGCTTAGAAAGTTAAGAGAAAGCTGCTAAGAGGTGGTTATGAACGAATGTCTAGGAGCAGTTTAAGAGGAGCTTTGTGAAACAGTTTAGGAGCCGCTCATAAATTGCTCGTAAACTGCTCATAAGAGATAAGATAAGAGGGACTTAGGAACTAGATTTAGGAGCCCTTTGTGAAACGCCCTACTGACTCCGTAACTCGTTAACCGTCGGTTTCCGCAATAAGCTTTGAAACTTCCAAACAGACTTTGTTTCGCATATATAAGAACATATTTTGTCCTAAAGTAGCTAAAACATTTTACCGCGCAACCAGTAAAACCCATATTATGTACACCTTCTTGCTACTAGCATAAAGCAACTATATATACGTAATGACTAAACCCATAGTTCAGATAAGGAGGTTCCCTAAATCTTTAATCTTTAAATGTTTTTACCACTGGGACCGAAACAATCTGAAATTCTCATCGTCTCTACAGGCTACGTACGTAATGATATAACCGACATTTATTCTTTTAATCGAGGACTGTGGAATCAAATTAAATAAATTTTTCCGCCAGTGCCTATTTCTAAATTAGTTTAATTACCAGAAGCTAGCTAGCTACGCATGAGTTCCAGTGCTCGACCATTACGTATACAATTATGTTGAGATTGGCACGGTGTATGCAAATTTATTGATATAAAATAAGATCACCGTATAAATTTCTGCCAGCAATTTTTAGAAAAGAAGCGGTAAATACATAAAACGGCATATCAAGACTTCCGAAAATCTTTTTATTTCAGAAACAAAGAATTTTACACCGGTTTTACAGCAAGTTTCAGTGGTGCGAGAAGTAATAATTAATTTTAGGACGTTTAATAGTTAATGAATTTATAGTAAGGCTATAACAGTATATACGTATCAGAACTCTTGAGGTTTAGGTTCGGACGCCTCGAGTCTATAGCTTTTCTTGGCGAAATTAACAGCTATGTTACGAATATTGCTCAAACGCCATTTTAAACGAACTGAAAATGATATACACATCTTATACACAAATCCAGTCTAGCTATGCATGTTGCCTAACACCTAATACCTAACAAATCAATTACACTTCGTACTCTAAATTATCTTATAATAGATTACATGCTATAATAATATTAAGTTCAGTTTATTGAAAGCATGTTTTACGCAATCAGTTTTGCTGCATACTGAATATTTGTGCTGAGTATTTGCTGAGAATTTTTACAGTTTTTAAGCTGCTTCGTTTTAGATAACAAAATTTGAGGAGTGAAGCAACTTTTGAAGAGGTACATTTATAGCAGCTACCTAGTAAAACCCTAAATACGAATGACTAGCTGAGTAAAATTTCTCAAAACTAAAATCGTAAACAACCGCATATATTATATAGTGGATCATGTCAGTTTCAGCTGGTAATGCGTCATGGCAAATACTCCACTGTTTCTTGGCAAATCCTAAATGGGAACATAAACTTTAAATTTAACAGCTGCTGTATATACTTTTGGTTTATACGTTTGTCCTAAACTGCGTTAATACTAGAATGCCAGTAACTGCTTACTCTTTAATTAGACACATACTTGCAATGAATTGAAATTGAATTTAAATTAGCAAAATAAAATAGAATTAATGAAACAAACTTATCTGATATGGAATGTATAGGAACCCATTAGAATGGAATGCTTTATAAAGGTGCCCCGTTATTTCAAGAGAACAAAATGCAAAATGGGCCACTTCGCCAGCTAATCGTTCGCCAGCTCTACTGGACAGCTGTTTCCGGTCTTTGGGAACATTAGCTTTTCTCCGCCCAGGAGGGCGTCCCTTTTTCAACAGGGGACAGGGTGAAGTAAAATAAAATTTTTAATTGCAAAATTTTTAAAATTGACGCTGTTCAATCGAATGGTTAATGTGGGTTTAATGATTGTTCAAAACTGTGGTTTAATTTGTAGTAAAAATTAATTTGCAGTTAAAATTTTGCTCAAAGTACCCCCTTGGTTCGCAGAAAAGTTGCCAAAAATCTAATTGCCTAATTTGTTTGAGCCCAGTTTCTGTTCTTATAGGTGTCATTTTAATTAAAAAGTCTAATTTGTAAAACAACGCTTGAATTTCCGACCAGAATTATATGCTTAATGGTAAAAGTTTGCCAAAAATTTTAGTACATAGCATACGTATACATATAAGCTTATATACTAGCAGGAATTATTCTTACGTACAAATTATATACAAGCAGTGAGGATGCTAATACCTATAGATATACGTACGCACAAATATCGGCACACATATGCGTAGAATACACAGCAGCGTAGCACGTGTACACATACACAGCAGCACTTAAACGTAGCAAACTAAACACACACAAACTTAGCAGTTGCAATGAAACTAAGTTTTGATATTTAGAATCTTAAGGCTCCGACGTGTAGTGGTAATTATTTTGGATTTGCACGCGCCCGCCCATAGATCGAATCACAGAACATTAACAACAACTGACAAAAAATTTTCCGTTCATATGGGGTGAAATTATTTTTGTGATATCATTTATATTGTCATTATAATCATTGTCGTATTTAATCTGTAGTGTAATTGCCGTATCTTATTCGTATGTTATCATGTAGTTGCTTTTTAGTGCTTGCTTATGCTTATCCTATACCCTGTATTGTTACTGTACTGTATTACTGTGTGTTTGAAACAGGAGTTTCAACTTCCGAAGGGGTGAGTGATGTCACAGGTGTAGAAATTCATACGTAAAACAGCTAAATTATTTAATGTTTAACAATGAAAATTAATTCTTAGGTATCAAAATTATGGAAATTATAAGTAAAATTTAAGCTTACGTACCTACCTAAACTCTTTACTTTTCGGAAATATTCTAAGTCCCAACTATAGTAGGACTTTACCCTTTTTTCGGAAATATTCTAAGTCCCAACTATAGTAGGACTTTACCCTTTTTCTCTCTTAAAGGTTCTTATGGTAGTCGCTGAAGGCAGGCTAGAGTCAGCAGTTCTTTCGTAAAGTTTGCAGTGTTTTATTATTGGTCAGAAATTATAGGGAAGTGGCGTGATTTTGCTAGTTCTTAGTATTGTGCCGGTTGATGGATATTTTGTTCTAATTTTCTAGTTTTTATGTTTCCTGAACTATTACGAAACAAGACTGAAAGTGTGAGTCAAAGCTTCGTCAGAGAAAGAGTTGAAAGAGACCGCCTTAGTTTTTATGCTTTTTGATGGAAAGAACTTTCTACTTTTTGACAAGGCGTCATTAGAAAAGCGGGATACGGTAGCACGTGAGAGGCGGAGCTAGCTGAAGTATAAAAGCTTGTGTTTTGAGTCATTGTTGGTGGTGTGCTGTTGCTGGTTGCTCGTTGCCTTGCCTTTGTCTCTACCTGTGAACTGAACTCTATAACTTGTCTTTGGTATAACCTTGCCCTCTGCTTCATAGTAAAAGCCTAGTGTGTTCACCGATGCCTAAGACGAGCAACGATCCACAACCCTAACAGTCATAAGGCCTACACGGACCAGATTTCCACGCTTCCACAAACAGAACTTTTGAAGGACCTCAAGGCCTCGTGACAAATGGAAGTGAATGTAATTGTGACCTTTAAAATTTTTAACTGATTTTTAAAGTCTGAGATTAATCAGATTTGGGCGTGTTGAACCCTGAAAATAGGGGCTAAAAACTTTAATACAATATCTTGAAAACATTAAGACCTAATAGAAAATTCTATTTCAACATATTATCGCAATTTCAAATAAGACCATTCTAACAATATCAGTCAGCTGTGATCTCGCATTTAGTTTTTTCTGTAAATTACGGTGTATAAATAAAATACACAAAAAATAAATTTACACAGTGAAAAACTAATTGACCCAACAAAATACACAGTAAAATTTTCTAAAATTTTTACAAAAAGTGATCTAAAAATAGTTTTCAAACCTTTCATATTTAAAAAAGCTCTAGCTTTTTTGCTATTTTTTGACAAATGTTAGACAAGTAGACATATATATAAGTTACGAGATTTTCAGTCTTATCGCAGTTATCAACTGCCAGCAACCTGAACGATTGCATATTTTTGAATGCTTAAGTTTAGCTTGGGAGCTTCACAGAGGCACATTAAGGATTTATTGACGTTGAGACCTTGAGCTCATCCTTAATGAATCACTCGTCTAAATTATGACACCAAAAATTTTGTAAAATTTTTCAGTGCAGAACCGACAAATCTTGCTTATGTAATATGTATGAACCCAACCTTGAAAAAATTTCGTCTATAATTAAAATAGACGTTTCGGAACATCTACT
Organism: Trissonchulus latispiculum; assembly: GCA_030248195.1. Lineage (NCBI taxonomy): Eukaryota > Metazoa > Nematoda > Enoplea > Enoplida > Ironidae > Trissonchulus > Trissonchulus latispiculum. Next base: position 4,805 of record JASAND010031259.1, read on the forward strand.
TCTGTATTGAGTTAGAACAACGTCACAGAGCTAACCAGTATCATAGGGGTCGCAGCAGTGAAGCTGCGCAAAATCCTGTGCAGATTTCACGCGCAAATTGTAGAGCACATAGAGTTTAGTATGTCTGGGAAGTTTCAGCCCTGTATCACTTACCGTTAAAAAGTTGCGCCCCGGACCGGTTATGGCGGCGATGTTTTTTCCGGTTTCTCCTATTAGATGGTTGTATAGTACATAATGTTCGCCGCTTTCACGTGAACTGCAGCGGTGGGCCAATCTAAAGGGCTATAGGGTCTAGTAGCACCCTCTAAAGAATTTAAGAATCGCAACTTTTTTTGCGCCGCAGCTATGCCACAGCGCAGCAGTGGCGCCGAATTCGGCTCAAAGCGAAAAGTGCCCAGTTTTGTGGTCGTCGCTCAGGTCGAACGTTACGAGCTGGACCTGATTTCTTTTTATATTCAGAAATTATATTGAACTAACAAACCAATTTTGTTGGGCTGGTTCCAGTTTGCCGTTTGAAGGGTCAGTCGGGTGGGGGGTCAAGTGATCGAAAATAAAATTTTTCAGAAGTGGCCAAATGTGGTATCAAATGAAAGCCCTAAGTGAGCTGAGAAACTTTTGTCATAGAACAGCATACGTACCCAAAGTGGCTGTAGAGAGCTGTGGTGGGTTGGGACTTAGGCGATTTTGGGTCAAAAATAAAATTTTTCAAATTTGGTATCAAATGAGAGCACTGAGTGAGCTGAGAAACTTTCGTCATAGAACTGCGTATCCGAAGTGGCAGTAGAGTGCTGTGGTGAGGCGGTGCGGAAACTTATATATTATATATAGGCGATTTTGGGTCAAAAAGTTTTTCAAAAGCGGTCAAATTTGGTGTCAAATGAAAGCCCGAAACGAACGGAAGAACTTTCGTCATGGAACCATCCACCAAAAGTTGCTGTGTTGGATTTAAGCCTTTACTTCCTCAACCGGAATTTAAAGGACAGACATAGGCCCACCACACATATTATCCCCTTTTGTGCGGAGCATTTTTGTTACTTGTACTAGCATCTGACCATTGTTGTTCTGCTGAGTTGTCAGCAAAAATATTCTGAAGACTACAATGAATAATAAAAGTAATAGTCTTGTTCGCTTTATAAAATTTTGCATAAAATAATTTCAGATTATTTTTGAGCATTTTCTACTGAATATGCTTTTTTAATCTATCATCTATTTGTAAAGGTCCACTAACGAATATTGTCCCTTATGGGGCCAACTTGTTAAATCTCATTCGAACTTTGTATTTTGCAAACATTTTGGCCAACTTATGACAGTTAAGGGGTAAAATTTTAAAATTTGCTAAGGTAAATTCTTTAGCTCGTTAAGAAAGCAGTATATTATACACATACTCGCAACGCAAACATAAAAGTTGTAGAGCAGTTTATAGTTCAAAAAAAACGGAATTAATCTGCAAAGATAAGATTTTATACCTGCACAGGATATTTTGCAAGGTATTCCAAAGGAACAAACCAAAACTTACTGCAACAAGTTATCAATGTTTGATCGTAACTGAAACAGCTGTGGATTAAACTTCACGACAACTGAGGGAAATTTTCCCGATGGCAGAATCAGACATGGCCTGCAAAAAATCTTCTTAAAAACACACACAATGCATACAAGGATGAATCAAAAATGGTCTTCTTCTCAAGGTAACGTACACAAGTAACTCCAAGTAATGAATTAGTAATAATGGTTTAACGTTGGCTTCTCTACAAGGAATTAGGTACCACCTTGAATTAATTTGGAGGGTACTTCGATTATCAACTCTAATAAATTTCTTACATTTCATTGTTTTGGCCAAGAATGTTGTTTTGGCACTGAATCTTATTATAAGAAGCTAAGGCCATGGCCCAAAATTAACAGCCAATAGCACAATTGTCCCTGCTGGGGCTAAAATCGCTTAAAATCTAGGACAAAGCATTGCCGATATTTTACCTAATTTTGGCCAAAACAAAGACAGCGTTTTTCTAAAAAGCGCGCCTTCGGAGCGAATCGCGGTACACATGTATTTCAGTACGTCCGCCCTTTCTTAGACGATTAATGCATTTTTATTGCAAGAACTAAACTTAAAAAAGTTTAGTGACGTGAGCTTTTTTGAAGACAGTAAAAAAAATCTTAATAAATGGTATTTTTTGGAAGTTGAGCGGTAAAAAAGTTCCGGAAAATTTAAAAAGTTTTTGAAGAATTCTATATAAATAATCTGAGCTCATTATTTACAACTAAAATGGCTTAATAAAAGCATAAATTCGATAAAATTAGATTTTTGGCTCTCAAAAAGCAGTCTGATGCTATTGCGGAAAAAACACTAAAAACGGAAAACAAATAAACCCGGCTTTTCCACAAACGTTTCTGAAAAACTCAGCCATGTAATGGATACAGGAATCTACGCCTCCTATGATCAGTCTTGTTTCAAACAGTAATTCGGTCATTTTCACTCTTCTTCTTCTTCATATTCTTGAAGCACGGCCTATTAGTCATAATAAGCTGATCTTCGAAACCCTGATGCAGTCACAGATAATCCACCACCAGTCTTAGCGAATTGAGGCTGCTCAAATGCCATGCCATCTGATTAAAAAACTGATCAGATGGTTCTACAGATGGCTGCCCTTCGCTCGGGGGCAATTTAAGGATGATTAGTGGATACATCGTTAATTGAGTGACGAAGATCGACATCAGCTCCACATTGTGTAACAGGTGTCCCAGGGAAAACTTGTAAGTGGTGCTCCAGGTGCTCCATTTTCACTCTGGGAAACTTCTATTTTACAATTTCAGTATAACGTCGCCGCCACACACAATCCCTATGATTGAACAATACTTAGAGAAGCACCGCCACCAAAATTCAATTGCTACCTTCCACCATTGAATTGAGCAGAAACAACAATAACAGTGTAAAGAGTCGGGCTTTTTTAGTGTGCCGCCCCCCACTTTTTGGGTTCCCCCTACACTCACTATAGGGTGCCCAGAAAATGCCAAATTTTAAGGAATTTTGGTCAAAATTTTTTTGAAAAAACTCGTCGATTTTGGTACTCAAACTCAATTTTTGAGCATTTTTAGCACATTTATAGCAGTATATATATATATGTAGAAAACAGGCTAATTTTGCTGCATTCTTGTCAATTTTAGGCCACCTTGGATCCCCCCACTAGTGGGGGGGGGGGCTCCCTCCCCCAATTTTTTCCGCCTAGAAAAAGCCCAGAAGAGTGATGTTTCGGAATTATATACGAATCGGAGGGGACCCGAATCGGAATGTTTTAAAGATGCAAAAATTTTCCATTTGGACCCACTAATTGCTGCCACGGTGCATCTCTACTGTTAAATGGATAAATGCATACTTTTGTTGGAAAGCTAAGTTCCATAGCAAAAACTACCATGACTAGCATGGTCAAGGAAAAGCAGGCGCCTGGGCACGCTACATCCCTTATAATAGAAAAACCAAAATTAACACTACTGTATAACATACGATGTCCAATTACGACGCGCAAACAGGTGGGTTACATTTATCTTTCGCTCTTTGTGTTCGATACATCCCACTAAAATCAAACATAAAACGCATGAAAAAGCAAAAGAAGCAACAACGCGGTTTTTGACGCCTAATTTTACTCAACCAAATTATAATGATGAGGACGATAATGATCACAGCTCCAGGATACATAGCTGGACCGCCGCTACCGGGGCTAGGATCTTGTCGTTGTCCCGGCCGGGGCCGGGCCTGAAAACTGGGAAAATGTATGAAAATGAACGAAATAGAAAAAATTAAACGAGGCCACCCTCCCCCCATTTAATTCATTCTATCCAATTTAGAATACAACTTTAGCCATTTCCAAAATCCTGGGTGCGAAGCAAACCTACACTAAAGAGATTTGCAGTTTGAAGCAATGTTTTTTAACTGAAACAAAGCAGCCAAACAAACGGACTCCAAAATAAAATAGATTTTATATGTTAATCAAGAAGCTGTTCCAAATCATACAGGGATCACAAATCTTACTGGGAACAGCCAATAGATTACCATCCGGACTGAATGAAAGACGTCGGAAGAAAGTTAAAATAGTGCCCTCGTCATGGAATAGGCGAGACGACAAAAGCTACAACAAGAAAAACTGCAATTAATGAGTATATATAAATACAAGAAATATTAACAATGCTCAGCTGGAGCATGAAAAAAGTAATATGGGTGATGGCGAGGTTGCAAAAAATCAAGAGTGGACTCGTCTTTAAAATGCTTAATATGGGGCTTGTGACGAATTAATATGGGTACAGATTCGCCGAACAACCCATATTCGCGGTTTATAATGTAAACCATTATGCATGTCCATCCACGCTACGTTTAGTTTATAGTGCATAAATACTGTACTGCTACGAATTCGAGCTTTAATCGAACTTTTATTTTAGCTAACTTTTCTTCGAGAAACGCATTTTATAACCAGTGCATTTTATCAATTTATACGAAAAATAAACTCACTTTTTGAGCACGTTTTAGAAAAGCAGGGTATTTTTTACAGGGGGGGGGGGCGGAGGGCCCCCGAAATTGACCTTCCCCCCCCGAAAATGCCTTCCCCCCCGAAATCGCCCCCCCCCGGGATTTTGGTCTTCCCCCTTAATGAGGTCTACATTTTTTCCAAAAATGGTCAAATTTTCAAAAATTTTCCGGCTTCGCCGGAGAGTTTTGCCTAAAAATAGCTATTTTTGGCTTAAATCCTGGCATTTTTGAGAACTTTTTGCGTTTCTACGTGCAAAATACGCCAAAAAATAGCAATTTTTGGCTCATTTTTACCAAAAAATCTTCCCCCCCCCGGAAATTTCTTCCCCCCGGGCCCGGGCCCCCCCCGGGACGCCCCCCCCCCCCGAAAAAAATCCCTAAAAATACCCTGAAAAGTGGCTCCCCCCACACTTCCCCACCCTCACTTTTTTCGCCTAGAAAAAGCCCAGAAGTCCTCAGCAATTTTATAGTGTACTTAAAGAAAATACACATTAAAAGGGTGCCAAATCTGCTATAAACGTACACCTCCAGACTCACCATGTCATGGTGGTCCAAGGTAGTCTAAGTGGTGGGGCACCAACCCACAGTACGGTGGGGCTACTTTTTGTGGGTGGTATACTGACAAAATTTATTCGCCTCGCCAAAGGCTTTCATTTTTGAACCCCACCGGACCCACTGGGGGTGGAGCCCCCACCCACCGCACGGTGGGGCCACTTTTTGCGGGTGGTATAATGACAAAAGTTGTTCGCCTCGCCAAGGCTTTCATTTGATACCAATACCAAACTAGACCACTTTTGAATACTTTCATTTTTGACCACCACCGGACCAGGGTTTTTTTGTGTAAAATACTGTGTATTTACACAAAAAAAATTAATTTACACAGTGAAAAACTAATTTACACAACAAAATACACAGCCAAATTTTCGAAAATTTTTACAAAAAGTGCTCTGAAAAAATAGTTTTCAAGTCTTTAAGTTTTAAAAAAGCTCTAGCTTTTAACTGGGGGCTGCCGCCCCCAGACCCCCGCCTGTTTCCAATGGTTTAGAATGGTTTTCTGCATTTCTGCATCAACATGGTTATGGGTGTTTTATTCTCCTAAGTCTTAATGCTTCTACTTATACAGTTGCGTATAATTTATTTTCGTAAATAGCTAGTATTTATTCGTATTTAACTATACATATGTTTTCTGAAGCTAGTATATATTATTCAATATGATTTCTTGTTTATCCCTTGTATATATAATAATAAAAGCAGTCAGAGCTTAAAAATAGTTGCCATACAACCCAAGAAATATTCAATACGAAAGCAATAGGAATAGAACTTTTCAATGCCGTTTCTGCCGTTAATTTAAAAAATTTCTCAGCTTCTGGGGGGCTCCGCCCCCCAGACCCCCCTCCGTTGTATAATTGTTTTCTGCATTGCGACATGATTATAGGTGTTCCATTGTTTCGGCAAGTATATACTTCTGCTTATCCAGTTGCGTATAATTTATTTACGTACAGCGTGCAAATGTTAGTAAGACAGTATAGTATAGCTAGTACATATGTACGGTTCAATATCGTTTCTTGTACATATCATGTATCATAAAAAGCAGTGTGAGCCACAAAAAATTGTTGCTGTCTAGCACAATAAATATTCAAAACGAAAGCTAAAGGAATAGAACTTTTCAATGCCGTTTCCGCCGTTAATTTAAAAAATTTCTCAACTTCTGGGGGGCTCTGCCCCCCAGACCCCCCTCCGTTGTATAATTGGTGTTTCTGTACTATATGGAGCCGTCCCCAGTAGCAGTTAAAGCATCGAACCTTAGTGCGTGACCAGCAAGTTTGTGAAAAAAATAATTCCAAAAAGTTGGAAAAATAAAGAAATCGTTTCAGTAGGCGAAGTGTTTTTCAGAAATTTGAATTTGACCAATCTTATTTTTGACATTTAATGAATTAATCTTTTTAAACATTTCCATTATGAATTCTATTGCAATTTACAAAATTTTCTCAACATCTGGGGGGCTCCGCCCCCCAGACCCCCCGTGTGGCTTCTTTCGAAATGTTACACAAGTGCAGTTGGCATAACTTTGGCTTGAATGCTCCGAAAATAACATTGTAGCAAGGAAATAACGTCTAAATGTATTTTATTTTATATTACAGTTGAAAAACGACACTTTTAAATTTTACACAGGTCCGATTTTGAAAAAAAAACCCTGCACCGGACCAACTGGGGATGGAGTCTCCACCCACAGCATGGGGGGTCACTTTTTGTGGGTGTATAATGACAAAAGTCCCTCCCTCCCCATAACCCAACAATTTGCCAAATTGTACCATTTTTACCTTAACTTTTCGAGAATATTTCCGCCTTCGTCGGTCTTTTAACGAAATCGTTTTTTAACGAAATATATTAGCGTAAAACTCTCAAAATTAGTAGCGATTCTTCACAGTTTTCACAGATGTGAAAACGTAGAAATTTTGAAAAACTTTTCCACAATCGCAAAGAAAAGATACGGGTACATACAACTCGAATACCCAAACGCAGTGCAGATCTAAAGTGCTGCGAACCACCTCCAAACCAGCGACTTTAAGCATAAATGCAAAATAAAAACCCAGAGGAAGAAATACCCCCGAATTGGACCTCCCCCCGAAATCGCCCCTCCCCGATTTTTGCTTCCCCCGGGATTTTTCAAAGGCCCAAGTTTTTGCCAAACATAGGCCAATTTTCAAAAATTTTCCGGCTTCGCCGGAGATTTTTTCGTACAAATGACTATTTTTAGATTAAATCCTGGCATTTTGAGAACTTTTTGCCTATCTACGAAGTACGAATAAAATACGCCAAAGAATACAAATTTTTAGCTCATTTTTGCAAAAAATCTTCCCCCCCCCGGGCCCAGGGCCTCCGGGAAGCCTCCCCCTCAAAAAAATACCCCGAAGTAAGGTTAAATTACATCAATTCTGTTGTCATGATTATCAGATTGTGCTAGATTAGGCACCAAAGCTTTACTAACAGTTTGAGGTTTCCCAAAACTAGCAGTATTGTACAATCGCAGACATCTAAAACAATGAACATGGGAAGAATATGAATGAGCTGCGCCACTCACCCATCATTATCATAATAACAATTTCAATTCAGCAAGCATAAAGCACTCCGAAAACGTGAAAAACGTTATCAGAGTGCTGGGCTTTTTTCTAATAGGAAGGGTGGGACACCCCTCCCCCAGGTTTGTGGTTATACAACTAACTCGACTTTCCCCCCCCTCCCCCTTTCAACGCCGACCAACCCCCGCTTTTGGGCCTCCCGCCACTCATGTATACGGAGGTTGCTAAAAATAAGGAATGTAATAGGTAAGTAATACGGAAGCAAAAAAAGCTAAAAGTTAAAAGCTATCAAGAATATGGTTATGGCTCACATAACCATCTAGACGGGTGAGCCAGAGGTCTATCATGAGAAGCTCCTTGCCGTTGGCGGATGGGCAGAAACCGCTGCATTGGTCTCTCCTAGTGGCGGAAACAAATGGTTTTCGACTACCTATCATCCCTCATATGACCCTCCCACCACCGCAGCTTACTGGGGCCGCCTGCCTTCTCCTGCGAGCTGGTGGTGACACAGAAGAAAATCCAAGTCCCAATTTCTGGCCATGTACAATGTGTGGCCGGAACGCAAGACAGAACTGTGTACAGTGCACTAGATGCTATGGATGGGTTCACCTCAAACAAAGTGGTTTTTATCCAGAGTGGGTCTACGTTAGGAGAATCTTGGTGACTTGTGCATCATATTCTAACTAAAATCTAAAATCTAAAAATGCAAAAACCAACATTGTGTGGTAGGGATTGCATAGCGAACAATATACGAAAAATAGAATTACGTTTAACCTTTCGACAGCAATCCCCTAGGTTACCACGTAAAGCTATTACACCGTATACGGTTACAATCAAGACAGGTCAAGTGTTTAAAATATTGCATCATAGAACGTTATACTCATTTCAAGCCGTGCTCTGGTATGTATCGGCTTCGCGACTATCCTCCAGATTGGATCTGTACATCATGGCAGAACTCATCTGCGACTTTCCAACCCTCGACACCCAGGCACCCCCCAGCACCCACTGCAGGACCAGCTGGGCTGGGATCTCGCCTTTAGGCCAGCGGGGGTAACCCCCAACTCCTCACCCTACCGTTCCACCCCTACCGACCGGACCTCCTGATTACATGGCTGCGGGTCAGAAACTGTGCAACAACAGATCTCCCCACATGTCAGAAGAATTACCCTGGATCTGGGTTTACTTTATTGGCGGGGGGCGCCCCCCTCTTTTTGGGTTCCCCCCCACTCGGCCCCACTTTTTTGGGCTTCCCCCCCCCACTCACCCTAAGGTGCCCAGAAATTGCCAAATTTTTAGGACTTTTGATCAACATTTTCAAATTCCTTATTTGGTACTGAAACTGGATTTTTGAGCACTTTTAAGCATAGTTATAGCAGTGTATGTGGCACAGGCTATTTATACAGCATTTTTAGCATTTTGGCCCATTTTATTCCCCCACTTTTCGACCTCCCCCAACTTATTTTTGCCTAAAATAAACCAACCTAGCGAATGCCTGCCTGGGATCCAAGCCACCTATGCTCGAATTGAAGCCAACCTGCATCCCATCTCACTTCGAGTAAAGATACTCACCGCCATTGGGTACGAGAAATCAGTAAGGCTGTCTCAGTCGAATAATCCAAGGAATCGGATCAGCCTACTGGAGGTCAGGCAGCTGCTTAGCAGTCAAAATTCCTGGTGTGAAGAAGGGTCCAAGCTGTCAGAAGCTGCCGGCCTGTCTGGACTGCCTAGGGAATCTCTGCGTCTTTCTCAAATTCCCCCTTGGAGGATCCCTACCCTACTCACCATAAATACTGATCTCGCGGGAGCAGATGATTGTCCTGGTCGGAAGTAGGATATAGAGAAATCAGTGTTGAAGAGAATGGCTGAAGAAACCCTCTCCCAGTTGCCAGCGTCTGATATCAATCTGTGGACGAAAAGGCCGGGCAGTGATGAAGTCCAGGAAGGATGGCTCTGGTGTGTTTATTACGGACGGAGAAGGAACAATCGTGGAAAGGATAAAGGTGCCAGCTGGTGCACTGTGCTACAGCTACCGCACCGAACAGTTGGCTGCCAGAGAAACTCTCAAATTGGTCAATTCCTGCTCTGGGAGGCCGAAGCGAAAAGTCAGAGTCTGCACTGATTCGATCTCCCTTCTACAAGGACTCAAGTCTGGCCCCCAGGCCAGTACCAGTCCTACCTTAGTAGCCATCTGGCAAGAACTGTGCCAGTTAAGTGACAACGGATTCCAAGCCATGTTGGAGTAGAGGGCAGTGAAGCTGCTGTGAAGTTTGGTCCTACGTGCTCTTGTCTTGTCTAAATAAAATGACCGGACTTCGTGTAATTTTCTGATGAAATTAGGCAGGTTCGAGTCGTAGGTGTGTGATGTTAAATCTCAGCGGTCAGATCTCCTCCTATTCTGGTAGCTCTATCAAAAGTCACGAAATTAACTTTACTTTTGACAAAACAATAGGATTTCAAATACTAAATTCAAAATTAGACGAAACAATGCAAGAAGAGAACGTAAAATACGGAGCCGACAAACTATCAAAACACTCACAGGCGTGACGGCGAACCCCCGAACTGACTGATATTCCACACTGCTGACGAGCTAGCTAAATCGGCTGCATACCTGGATCAGAGGCATGTGGAGGTCGATTTCACTTTAGCCAAAGCCAAAATCCATCAAACAAGAATGCAACCGTCTCTGGAGGGCGAAAGACACGGACAACATCTACTCCGGAAAAGGCCCTGTACGCAGTTCTGCAGAAACCAAAATCACCCGCTAAGATTGGGTGGTCCTATCTCAGCTCCGATGCAGGGGGCACTATTGTATACTTGCCAAACAACGACACAGTATAGGCACCACAGACTCTCCTGCGTGTCCGGACTGTGGGGCAGGAGAAGATCTTCCCCACCTGCTCCTCCACGGTCCCCGGCATCGCTCAGCTCGCAGGCGGAACCTGGAGACCAGGCCGAGGTTGGATTATGTCTCAGGGATCCCCCAGGGTGCTTGCATTCCTGAGGGCTGTGGGGCGGATCTGACGGATTAGGTCTGAACCAATCACATTGAATTCATTCACGATGGCCCAGGAACACGAAGAAGAAGAAGCAAAGAAAGTGCATAAGGAGTAAAGCGAGCCAAACATTAATTATCTACTACACCTGTATATACCTTACCTATACTATAATTTCAACTTGTATAAACAAACCTATCAGCGCCGACGCAAGCCAAGTATTTTCCTGTAGGGTCCCATGCAACACCCTGTGCGTAGCATCGCTTGAAGTCGCCCAAATTATACAATTGAAAGCCTAAAAATATTAAAATAGTAAAGCAACGTAAAAATTGAATAACACTAAGGACAAAATTACCAACAAACTGAATACATCAGGCAAAATGTAGTTTTACTTCAACGCAACAATAGACAGCCTATTCATTCATGATCTCTGGCGCTAGGTCACAGGCGGAGTTTCGTTTTCCCATGTTTGTAACTCTGCAAAACTACGAAAATTCATACAGCCCTCATCACAAGTTTCGGCTGCAAACCTTCATTTATTGTAGTTGGGTATCCACCTAAGGAATCACACCCTTCTTCGAAATAAAATGGGTGTATCCACGGGATTTTGTGACGGAATGGCGGTAAAATTTCCACACCGGGGTGGTCTGGGGGTGGAGCACCCCAAGAAGCAGAATAAATTTTTTGTTTTTGCAATACAATCTGTCTCTTCGGAGATTTAATTCTTTGCCTTTTGAAGAACTGAGAAAATTTTTTAAAAAAATATTATGTACACATTTTTAGGCAAAAATAGTCATTTTCTCCGAAGAATTGGATGCACTTCAAGCTTAATGAATATGCTGTAAAAAAACCCGAAAATTCGCGCCGACGGCGCGAAATTTTTTAGCTTTTTGCCCTTTCCCGTATTTTTCTCCTTAGTGTGTTTCCTACCTTCGAATTGCGACCCCCGGATCCGCCCCTGAGTGTTATCAAACCAAAAATGGTTTTTCCTAAAAATCACTCAGAAGGTTAAATATTCAATTTGTGAATCTTCCAAGTCTTCGGAATTTTTCGGCAGCACGAATTTCGCCAGAACCGATCTGGAGACTCCGGTTGATAAAACTCCAAATCAAACCAACCATTAATCACATCGGTTATAATCACAGAACGGTCAACAGAAACTGAAGCCAATATCTTAGAATCTGGTGACCAGCACAGATCAAAGACTTCATCGAAATGGCGTCTGAAATGCAAATTCGAGCGGAGAAAGGAAGCAGATGAGCACATGAGTTCTGTAATCATACACAAAGGAAATAATAAGGCTGCAGCAGCCAGAAGTATGAGGAAACTTTAGTTTCGTTGTCTTCGTGAAGGTGATCGATCAGGATCCAGTCCTATACTCGGCGGGCTACAATCAGCCCACTGCTACCAAGGAACCGAAGAACTGACTCTGGCTCTTCCCTGAGGCAGGTTAGGTCAGGAGTCGGGAGATGGGCCCAGCAGGGTCGCTCTGTGAATGGTTAATGCCGGACACTTGAGCATATGTTCAGCCGTATATGGCACATCGTTGTGGCAGTGGGTACAGTTAGGGGAAGGGTGGTTGAGAGGGTCAATTGCATGTTCCTTTTATAGTTTAAAACTTTAGTTTAGACAGCAAAATTAAAAAATACGCAAAACGAATGCTATTCCAATTTTGAAACTGCAACTGCGGTTGTATGCAACTAAGAACGCAACCGTTGGACTACACAAAGGTTAATGTCACGCAAGATAACAAGAGGGAAAAATGCCCGGAAAAATGCCAATATAATTGACAGTCGGCGCTGAAAATGATAGAAACTAGATTCAGCGCCGAATAGGGAAAACAGTCGGCGCTAAAAATGATAGAAACTAGATTCAGCGCCGAATAGGGAAAGCAGTCGGCGCTGAAAATGAGAGAAACTAGATTCAGCGCCGAATAGGGAAAGCAGTCGGCGCTGAAAATTATAGAAACTAGATTCAGCGCCGAATAGGGAAAGCAGTCGGCGCTGAAAATTATAGAAACTAGATTCAGCGCCGAATAGGGAATGCAGTCGGGTAGCGTGGAACAGGCAATTCCTCCGTCCATCCTATTCGCGTGAACTGCTCTGCACTACCCGAGGACGTGGTTGGTATATACTGCGTTTAAAAAGCGTCAGACTGAATTTGCGTTCAGCGTTGCAAGACTGCTTTTGTTGAGTAGTAAGTGCGATGTAGATTTAAGCGTCATTATTTTGTTGAAAATGCGCTGCAACCTGTTCTTCAACATAAAGGTAAAGCCGCTCCTGTTGACTTCTGAATAAAATTGAAGTTGACGCAATTAACATTATATAGGTGTCATTATGTGACTGAAATGTGCTGTAGCTAACTAGCTTTGTTCTCTAACATAAAGTTAAAATCGAGGAGTACAATACGTAACTGAACGAAGTAC
>JASAND010031261.1:0-43799 GCA_030248195.1 Trissonchulus latispiculum
TGGGATTTTTGGAGGCCCAAATTTTTGCCAAAAGTGATAAATTTCCAAAAAATTTTCCGGCTAGCAAATTTTTTCGTATAGCTATTTTTAAGCTTCAATCAAAATTTTTTGAGCCCTTTTTTAAGATTTCATAAACACTAAAAATACGCCAAAAAATACCATTTTTGATAATTTTTGCAAAAAATCTTCCCGAAAAAAAATTCCTAAAAAATACCTGTTAACTTTAGCTAGAAATTCAATCTAAATTAGTAATTCTTGGCAATGCTTTACAACAAAATTATGGGTTACGTTCTGCGCGTCATTTGCCTCGCCCCCCCTGATCTTCCGTAAAAATTTGATATTTATGACGATGTCTTCAATTGAGGGAGCAAAAAAAGGATACTGGCACTTTGTCACTCTGGATTGTAGCCATCTGAAGCATTTCCTGCTCAGACTCATGATGCCAAGTGCTTTGAAAGCGTTGCCGGTTGTTTTTTTTGTAGAAGAAAAAATAATTTTCCGACTCGAGTAATAATAAACAACATGGAAAGATTTAATGATTCTCTCACTCCAATCATAAACACATTCCTCACAGAAACCACTGATTCTAAGAGTCAGCCAGAGCGGAGCAAGGCTCTCCGCAGATGAGCTAATTCTACGCACTGCTCGTAAACGTTGTGTGAACCAATTAGCCTAATCATTCATTATCTAGCGACGGAAAAGAAAAAGACAAATTCTTTAAACCAATTTAAATTTCAATTTATAAAGCCTCTTAAAAGGGGGGGGCGACAGAACTTTTGCCCCGACTTTGTCCGATTGGCCTACTTTTTGGCGAAGTTGCTAGAGCATGGGCGTGATCAAAAACCCTTTGTGGGTCGTTATGTAGCTGCCTTCCAGTCATGTGTAGACATCGTGTTCATTACCCCGACCCCCACCTTTTTCCACAACTTCTAAACGTAGTTAATTAAAAATTTCTACACGAAGCTTGCAAATAGCTAACAACAAGGTTGCGGCTCACCAATGTGATTTGCTACTTTTTTTCCCATCAGCAGAAAATACTAGACGAAAATGTATCTTATCTAAAAATAACGTTTGTGCTCTAAAAATTTGAAGTTTCGAGCAAAATTCAAAAAATTTTGGCTAATTCTGCTAGGTGAAAATTTTTATGTCAACTTTAATCTTCAAAAATTTCCAAAATCTCTTTTTTTGGGCAATGCATTTCTCGAACATCCGAAAAAAATCAAATTTTTAAAATTAAATTTTTTTGAGATATTTGAACTTTGCGTGGTCGAAAGCACACCCACAAACGATTTCAAAAACAAATTAGCAAAGTTTTCTTTCTTCTATAGCTGCTGGCCTATGCACAGGATCTGACAGACTGAAAATGGCGATTTCGGCAATTTTTGAAGATTAAAGTTGGCTAAAAATTTTTTAGCGCGGCAGAATTTCCTGCCATTTGCTTTCTCCCTCCCGTGCTCCTAAGGGCCTCCTTTTATGAGAAATTACAGCCCATCTATTTCTTCTTTTAGTCGTAAATTTTTCTCTTTCGTTAGCTAAAAATTTTAAAATTTGCCGAAACTTCAACTTTGAAGAGTGTTGTTCGGCAAATTTTGGAGATAAGATACAGGCATCTATTATTTTTCTACTTATAGGTGCACATGTGTTTTTTCTCTTTGTGGTAAATAGCAGCCTTGCAACTTAAAGGGATTCTATACTACAAAAAAGTACTGTAGTAGTAATAATGATGGTATTTGTTAGAAATTTTTTGTCGCTTTCATAAACACAATTTCGTTTCACATGACTGGAAGGCAAAGCTAAGATCAAAGGTATTTGTTTGATTTTACCCATGCTCTAAATCTTCGCCAAGTATTTTAATCGGACAAAAATTCCCGGCTTATTTTTACTGGAAGTGTGCCGACTCGCCACCTTTCCCCCCCCTCATTCGAGGTTCCCCCATAACCCAAAAAATCGCCAATTTCACCATTTCTACCCTAAATTTTTCAAAACTTTTTCCAGCTTCTGCCGAATTTTTTAGCCAAATTGTCGCTAAAAACATCTAAAATTAGTAATTTTTTAGCGATTTTTAGCACCTTTACACCAAAAAACGTAAAACTTCCCAAATTTTTTTCAAAAAATATGCCCCCCATCGATGGGTGGGGGGGGGGGAAAAACTTTGAGCCCTCCCTCCCATAAATTTTGCCTGAAATAAGCCAGAAATTCGGGGCACCCCCATTTTTAGTCGCCCCCCTATAACGCTGGAGAGTTCTCGAAAACCCAGTCGTCTCGTATACGTATCAAAGTAACAACGATTTTGTACATCCATTGTAAACATTGTGTACATTAAATGGATTGAAGTCAAGGAATAGCCAAAAAATGTCAACTCACATCTGATAGTTGATTATGCTTGAGATACAAATGACCTCGTTTTGTGACCACATACGTTTTACTACGTTTCTCGTGAGTTGAACTAAAACACAAACAGCAATCTACTCAAACAAGTGGAAATGATAAAAATATTTTACACAAGTATCTCAACTCTTCGAGTCCAAAATAAGCACGGTTTCGTAGTGTTTTCGATATGTCAATACCATCTTTCAACAGTGCAACGCAAAGCATTTTTTAAATAACTGCACAATATGCGAAATTTCGTCCAGTCCTACTATGCAGCATAAAAAGCATAAATACTTCCAAAATTGAGCAATCCTATGCAATAATCTATTCATCGGATTGCACAAACGAAGGTTAGCTTGGTGTTAAGCTAGCCTCAAGGTTAACTCGGAGTAATAACCTGGTAATTCTCAGTTAATCCGTTGCACAAAATCAGGTTAAGTTAACCTCTGGGTCTAACTAACTTTAGTCTTCAGCAGCAGAAACTTAATCCTGGTTGGTATTAGGAGATTAACTAGAGTACTATCTCCATTTTTAACATTTCTGCCTCAGTTTTTCGGAAAGCTTCTTCAGGACTGCTAAAATTATTATTTATGCATGCTCCATTGTTTTTGCAAAAAACATTTTCGCACTTAGTTTTAAATAATCTTCCCCAAGAGATTCTATCCACTACATCAGCGATGGCCTTGAGCTCAGAGTTAAGGAGAATAAAGACTTAGCTCGGAGTTAACCTTGAAAAGTTGGGACCGGTTCCAATTTTCAAAACCGGTTCCGGTTCACCGGTTCCGGTTCCGGTTCTAGCTTCCGGTTCCCGGTTCCAAGTACAAAATTCGTAGTTACACTTTAACATTATTTAATATTGGATGCAGGCCCCCAGCAAGGTTTATACAATCAAGATTATAAAGCAACACTTCAAAACAATTGGAATAGGTAATGCGATATTAACCAGCTGGATTAAACTTTTTTGTTTACTTTGAATTTTAAAGTTTTTGCCTTACTTCGAATTTGCTCCATTACAAATGCTGTTACTATATGCACAACATACACTAAAACTTGTAAAAAAATTAAAACTTCAGTATGGTCGTCAAATTGTTTCTATAATTAACGGTGAGATTCTACTGTGCATCTAAATGCAGACAGCGCCTTTTGAACAGAATCTTGTAAACTGCACAACGTTTCAGTAAAACCTGCTGAGAATTGACAATTGAGATATACTGGAGCTTAAATTTTTATTTCTTTAAAAAGAGTACAGTGTCTCTAAAGAAGCAAATAGTTTCCAAAACATTTAAATGCATTCAAAATATTTAAAAGCTGAAAGCCAAATTGGAAAGAAGAACGTATATATTAAAGCTATATTTAACGAGGAAATGTACAGTCGCTTGATTGCACAAAATATATAGCTAACAGATTACCTCTACAGGCTATTCCATTTATTTGAACTTTGATTGACTTTAATCTCCGTTGCCGATAGCTTAAAGATGAGAAAATAAGTACTCAACTTTCGAAGTTTTCTACTCCTGTAAAATTTACTATATATTTTTAAAAAAATGTTGCTCAAATCTTGCGTGCTGACAACACCACCTTCCATTTACCAATCTTTTGAGAAGATATACTCAATTTCCGACTACATCCCATCGGGCTCTCATCTTTTCTAAGAGGTTAAAATTCAAATATGTAAGCTGGTTAAAGTTTTCATTCGACGCTGTATCGTTCACGTCTGAACGAAAGTGCCCGTCTTTCATCAATTACAATTGGAATTTTAGAACAGAAAATTTCAAAAATTCGTTAAAATTAATTTAGAGACATTTTCACAACTGCATTTTGTAATACACACAAAATAACTTAACAAAATTTGAGAAATCAGAAGCATCAAAACAAAAAATTACGAAATTCCTTCCAGAATAAAGGAAGTATAAATTTTCCCTTACAATTTTTCAAGTATGTTTAACATTTAATTTTTGTTTTAACAGACGGGATAATGTTACTAAAGTTGATTCAAAGAAACATTTGAAATTTCTCTTAATTCTATGCCTCGGCTTCAGCGAAACCTGAAACGTGCCTCGATCGCCTGAAAAGGGGAGGCGGGGAGTTTGTGTCACCTTCAGTGGAAGCTGAAGCTGTATCGTTTTCAGTTTAGGCTCAAAATGTATTCTATGGAGTTTCAGCTTCAGTTTCAGTTACAATAATTGTACCTTCAATTCACGTTTAGTTTGAAACTTTTAATCATTATCAGTCTCATCCTACATATTTGGCCTTCAGGTCTAAATTTGTTTGTTTCAGTTCAAACTAGATTTTTAGTTTCAATTTCAGTCACTAGTTTGAAAAACACAATATGAATGGCAACAGTGAATTGCAACCACAAAAAGAAAATCCAGCTTTTGCAAAATTTAAACTCCTGCAAAAAATTGGTTCAAGTCCAATTTTAAGAGTGGAACCGGCCGGTTCCAAATCCTACCGGTTCCGGGGCCGGTTCCGGTTCTAAAATTCCTTCCGGTTCGGTTCCGGTTCCGGTTCCAACCGGTTCTAGTGGAACCGGTCCCAACTCTAGTTGCTTGACACTAAAAGTTGGTACTACAGCTGTAGCTGTAGAAACATTAGCAAATTAGACCATACTATTAGATGTATTTTTAAAGTAAGGCACTATTTTCCAGTAGAGTTTTCGATTTTTATTTTTTTAGTTTTTATATTTTTTCTTCTTTTTTTTGTAGAATTGTGTGCCGGACTAGTGCCCTTACCGATACCTCTTTGAGTAGCTTCAGTAACAATGTGCTTGTGATGGTACGGTCTGGTGAACGTCGCGCTGCTTCAACATTTCAGCTATGTGGTAAGCCCTTCTGTTGACTGTTACTTAAAATTAGTTTTAGTTTAATTAATGTTAATTTTTGGGGAGTTATCATTGATTATTATCACAGTCTACTGATAGGTTGACAAGCGTTACTCGTATGAGCGGGGTGATGAGAGCGCGCTCACGTTCCCCGTCACAAATTGCCCCTCACACGCCTATATGTCATAGTTAACGCCTTCACATCGTTTGATGGTTTTTCTATCAGTGTTACATACAGGTTACCGGTAGTTAAGTTGACAGTATTAATTTACTATATTATATTAGTGAGGGCCTTTGTCACATATAGGTGTGAGAGGGGTCAGTTTGTGGTGGGGGTAAGGGTTAGCGCGAATGTGTTTTTGCCATTCACTGCAGACATATTGTGTGTAGGCTTGAGATAATTCCCTTATCATTATGTACTCTTGTTATTATTTTTAGGATATTATTTTAGTTTAATTAACGGTGTTGATTTTATGGTTTTGTATTTATCTGCATTTTTTTTCCACCCAAGGTGACAATTCTATGTTTACGATCGCCAGAAAATGGAATAAATGTTATTGTTTGTGATGATAACCACTTATTTTTAAGGATTCGCGTATTTTATTGTTTGGACAGTTGTGTTTGTGACTCGATCAATTACCTGGAAGTACTGAACGCTTCGTCTAGTTCGGTTACTCTTCTCTCTGACTCCTTATTGTGAGAAGTAAGATATATACTCTTGTTTTTTGAGATTTTGTTATACTTATGAATTTTACATATTTTGAACCTCATTGTAATTCTGCGAAACAGTGATAACTATTTTTTTTGGATAACTGTTCATGTATAAGAATTACGCGCTCAGTCCCACGAGTAATAAAATATCCACCCGGATCGTAAGGGCATTCATTCAGTTTAAAGCAGTCGTCAGCTAACCTTCTGCTTCCGATTGATTCAGTAGAACGATTGGTTTGTTACCGGAACCGATAAGAACCGTTTAGAATGAACCGGAACCGGTACCGAACCGGAAGATTTTGAGGAACCGTAACCGGAACCGGTAGGATTTGAACCGGCCGGTTCCACTCTTAAAAATGGACGCGAACTAATTTTTTGCAGGAGTTTAAATTTTGCAAAAGCTGGAATTTGTGGTTGCCATTCAGTGTTGCCACTCATATTATCTTTTTCAAACTAGTGACTGAAATTGAAACTAAAGATCTAGTTTGAACTGAAACTAAACAAATTTAGACCTGAAGGCGAAATATGTAGGATGAGACTGATAATAATTAAGAGTTTCAAACTAAACGTGAAATGAAGGTACAATTATTGGCACTGTAACTGAAGCTGAAAGTCCATAGAATAAATTTAGAGCCTAAACTGGAAAGACATAGCTTCAGCTTCCACTGAAGGTGACACAAACTCCCCACTTCCCCTTTTCAGGTGATCAAGGCACGTTTCAGCTTTCGCTGAAGCCTAGGCATAGAATTAAGAGAAATTTCAAATATTTCTTTGACTCAACATTAGTGACATTATCCCGTCTGAGTTAAGACAAAAATTAAATGATAAACATACTTGAAAAAGTAGGGACATGTGTAAGGGAAAAATTCTACTTCCTTTATTCTTCAATTTTTTTGTTTTCATGCTTCTGATTTTTCAAAATTTTGTAAATGTCTCTAAATTAATTTTAACGAATTTTTGAAATTTTCGGTTCTAAAATTCCAATTGTCCTAATTGATGAAAGACTGGCACTTTCGTTCAGACGTGAACGATACATAGCCGAATGAAAACTTTAACCAGCTTACATATTTGAATATTAACCTCATAGAAAAGATGAGAGCTCGATGGGATGTAGTCGGAAATTGAGTATAATATCTTCTCAAAAAATTGGTAAATAGAAGGTGGTGTTGTCAGCACGCAAGATTTAAGCAACATTTTTTAAAAAATAGTAAATTTTACAAGAGTAGAAAACTTCGAAGGTTGAGTACTTATTTTCTTATTTTTAAGCTATCGGTATCTGAGACGAAAGTCAATCAAAGTTCAAGTATATAATGAACAGCCTGTAGAAGTAATCTGTTAGCTATTTTGTGTAATCAAGCGACTGTACATTTCTTCGTTAAATATAACTTTAATACATATGTATGTTCTTCTTTCCAATTTGGCTTTCAGCTTTTAAATATTTTAAACGCATTTAAATTTTTTCGAAACTATTTGCTTCTTTAGAGACACTGTACTCTTTTTAAAGAAATAAAAATTTAAGCTCCAGTATATCTCAATTCTCAGCACGTTTTACTGAAACGTTGTGCAGTTTGCAAGGATTCTGTTCAGAGGGCGCTGTCTGCATTTTAGATGCACAGTAGAATCTCACCGTTAATTATCGAAACAATTTGCTTGACCATACTAAAGTTTGTAATTTTTTACAAGTTTTAATGTATGTTGTCATTCATATAGTAACAGCATTTGTAATGGGAAAATAAATAAAAAAAATCGGGTAGTTAGGTGAAGGGGAAGAAAGAAAGGGCGACGGAGAGGGGAATAAGGGGAATTAAAGGTAAGGGGGGGGAGTCAATTCGTAGTTACATTTTAACATTATTTAATATTGCATGCAGGCAGATATACAATCAAATTCATTAGTATATTGCAAAACAATTGGAATAGGTAATGCGATTAACCAACTGGGTTAAACTTTTTTGTTTACTTTGTTTTAGAGTTTTTGCTTACTTTGAGTTTGCTCCAATACAAATGCTGTTACTATATGCACAACATACACTAAAACTTGTAAAAAAATTAAAACTTTAGTATGGTCGAGCAAATTGTTTCGATAATTAACGGTGAGATTCTACTGTGCATCTAATGCAGACACTTCTGAACAGAATCTTGTAAACTGCACAACGTTTCAGTAAAACGTGCTGAGAATTGAGATATACTGGAGCTTAAATTTTTATTTCTTTAAAAAGAGTACAGTGTCTCTAAAGAAGCAAATAGTTTCCAAAAAATTTAAATGCATTTAAAATATTTAAAAGCTGAAAGCCAAATTGGAAAGAAGAACATATATATTAAAGTTATATTTAACGAAGAAATGTACAGTCGCTTGATTACACAAAATAGCTAACAGATTACTTCTACAGGCTGTTCATTACTTGAACTTTGATTGACTTTCGTCTCAGATGCCGATAGCTTAAAAATGAGAAAATAAGTACTCAACTTTCGAAGTTTTCTACTCCTGTAAAATTTACTACTTTTTTAAAAAAATATTGCTTCAATCTTGCGTGCTGACAACACCACCTTCCATTTACCAATTTTTTGAGAAGATATACTCAATTTCCGACTACATCCCATCGGGCTCTCATCTTTTCTATGAGGTTAATATTCAGATATGTAAGCTGGTTAAAGTTTTCATTCGGCGCCCGTATCGGTCACGTCTGAACGAAAGTGCCCGTCTTTCATCAATTACAATTGGAATTTTAGAACAGAAAATTTCAAAAATTCGTTAAAATTAATTTAGAGACATTTTCACAACTGCATTTTGGTAAACACACAAAATTACTTAACAAAATTTGAAAAATCAGAAGCATGAAAACAAAAAATTACGAAATTCCAGAATAAAGGAAGTAGAATTTTTCCCTTGCAATACATGTTCCTAATTTTTCAAGTATGTTTAACATTTAATTTTTGTCTTAACTCAGACGGGATAATGTCACTAATGTTGAGTCAAAGAAATATTTGAAATTTCTCTTAATTCTATGCCTCGGCTTCAGCGAAAGCTGAAACGTGCCTCGATCACCTGAAAAGGGGAAGCGGGGAGTTTGTGTCACCTTCAGTGGAAGCTGAAGCTATGTCGTTTCCAGTTTAGGCTCTAAATTTATTCTATGGACTTTCAGCTTCAGTTTCAGTGCCAATAATTGTACCTTCATTTCACGTTTAGTTTGAAATTCTTAATTATTATCAGTCTCATCCTACATATTTCGCCTTCAGGTCTAAATTTGTTTAGTTTCAGTTCAAACTAGATCTTTAGTTTCAATTTCAGTCACTAGTTTGAAAAAGACAATATGAATGGCAACACTGAATGGCAACCACAAATTCCAGCTTTTGCAAATTTTAAACTCCTGCATAAAATTAGTTCAAGTCCATTTTTAAGAGTAGAACCGGCCGGTTCCAAGTCCTACCGGTTCCAGTTCGGTTAAGAGTGGAACCGGCCGGTTCCAAACCGTACCGGTTCCGGTAACAAACCAATCGTTCTACTGAATAAATCGGAAGCAGAACTGGCTAAACTGAATGAATGCCCTTACGATCCGGGTGGATATTTTATTACTCGTGGGACTGAGCGCGTAATTCTTATACATGAACAGTTATCCAAAAATAGGATCATGGTTTCGCAGAATGCCAAAGATGAGCTTACTTGTGAAGTTCTAAGGTATAACATAACACCAAGAGTATGATTTTCTTCTATATATTAGAAGAAGAGTAAGCCACTAGAGGACTCCTCTTCCTGCCATTGTGTAACGGTGCTCCGACCACAATACGCGAATGTTTGAGGAGGGGTGGTAGCCGAAAGTGATCCCAGTTTGGCGGGGGGATAGCCAAGAGTGGTCCCCGTTGGGTGGGTGGGGGTGGGTAGCCAAGAGTGATCACCGTTTTGGAGGGGGGTCGCTGAAAGAGGTCCCCGTTCGGGGGAGGGGGGTCGCTCAAGCAGGCTAAGTCTGGCTCATTCTGATTGGCTGTTGGCGACCCTCCCCAAACGGGTCCACTTTTTGTGACCGCCCCTTTTTGTAAATATATAATCTGTAAATTTAACTACCGTAATCCTTTGCTAGAGCCCTCCAAACGGAGAGGGGGTTTCTGCAATTTGATTGGCTGTTGACGACCCCACCCTCACCAAACGGGGACTTCTTTTTGGCTACCCCGTCCATACGGAGGGGGGTATGTGCGCTGTCGATTTGGTCGACCCCCCCCCAAACGGGGGAACATTCGCGTATTGTGGTCGGAGCTAGAGTTGGGACCGGTTCCACTAGTTTTTACACCTGTGACACACCTGCTGAAATTTAATTTTATATTTTGACATAACGGCAAATCATCTACTTTCCAGAACTAATTCCAATAGCACTAAAATGCATAAGGCGTAGAACGATTGGTTTGTTACCGGAACCGGTAGGGTTTGGAACCGGCCGGTTCCACTCTTAACCGTAACCGGAACCGGTAGGGTTTGGAACCGGCCGGTTCCACTCTTAAAAATGGACTTGAACTAATTTTATGCAGGGGTTTAAATTTTGCAAAAGCTGGATTTTGTGGTTGCATTCAGTGTTGCCATTCATATTGTTTTTTCAATCTAGTTTGAACTGAAACTAAACAAATTTATACCTGAAGGCGAAATATGTAGGATGAGACTGATAATAATGAAGAGTTTCAAACTAAACGTGAAATGAAGGTGCAATTATTGGAACTGAAACTGAAGCTGGAACTCCATAGAATGAATTTAGAGCCTAAACTGGAACGACACAGCTTCAGCTTCCACTGCAGCTCAGCTCAACTTCAGCTCCCCGCTTCCCATTTTCAGGCGATCGAGGCACGTTTCAGCTTTTGCTGAACCGAGGCATAGAATTATGAGAAATTTCAAATGTGACAACATTAGTGACATTCTCCCGTCTGTTAAGACAAAAATTAAATGTTAAACATACTTGAAAAATCAGGAACATGTAAGGGAAATTTCTACCTCCTTTATTCTGGAATTTCGTAATTTTTTGTTTTCATGCTTCTGATTTTTCAAATTTTGTTAAGTAATTTTGTGTGCATTACAAGTGCAGTTGTGAAAATGTCTCTAAATTAATTTTAGCGAATTTTTGAAATTTTCTGTTCTAAAATTCCAACTGTAATTGATGAAAGACGGGCACTTTCGTTCAGACGTGAACGATACAGCGCCGAATGAAAACTTTAACCAGCTTACATATTTGAATATTAACCTCATAGAAAAGATGAGAGCCCGATGGGATGTAGTCGGAAACTGAGTATATCTTCTCGAAAAATTGGTAAATGGAAGGTAGTGTTGTCAGCACGCAAGATTGAAGCAACATTTTTTTACAAATGTTAAATTTTGCAGGAGTAGAAAACTTCGAAAGTTGAGTACTTATTTTCTTATTTTTAAGCTATCGGCATCTGAGACGAAAGTCAATCAAAGTTCAAGTAATGAACAGCATGTAGAAGTAATCTGTTAGCTATTTTGTGTAATCAAGGGACTGTACATACATTTCCTCGTTAAATATAACTTTAATATATATATGTTCTTCCTTCCAATTTGGCTTTCAGCTTTTAAATATTTTAAATGCATTTAAATTTTTTGAAAACTGCTTCTTTAGAGACACTGTACTCTTTTTAAAGAAATAAAAATGTAAGCTCCAGTATCTCAATTCTCAGCACGTTTTACTGAAACGTTGTGCAGTTCTGTTTGCAAGATTTTGTTTTCTGTGCAAGATTCTGTTCAGAAGGCGCTGCCTGCATTTAGATGCACAGTAGAATCTCACCGTTAATTATCGAAACAATTTGCTTGACCATACTAAAGTTTTAATTTTTTACAAGTTTCAATGTATGTTGTGCATATAGTAACAGCATTTGTAATGGAGCAAATTCAAAGTGAGGCAAAAACTTTAAAATTCAAAGTAAACAAAAAAGTTTGACCCAGTTGGTTATTATCGCATTACCTATTCCAATTGTTTTGCCGTATTGCTTTATAATTTTAATTGTATAACCCTTCCTGGGGGCCTGCATCCAATATTAAATAATGTTAAAATGTAACTACGAATTTTGTACTTAGAACCGGGAACCGGAAGCTAGAACCGAACCGGAACCGGTACTCTAGAACCGGAACCGGTTTTGAAAATTGGAACCGGCCCCAACTTTAGTCGGAGCATCGTTACGCAATGCCAAGAAGAGGAGCCCTCTAGTGGCTTACTCTTCTTCTTATAATAGTGCAATTATGCACTCTTGATAGCACATTATGTCGTTTCATAATCGGCTGATTGCACCGAATTGGACTAACTTAGCTCGGTGCTAGCTTAACATGGAGTTAACTTGGTGTTAACTATTCTACAGCTGAGCTATAACTTAGAAGTTAAAGTTAGGCCGCTGCAGCAACTTAAGTCTTGTCAAGAATAACAAACCCAAGCTGCCGCTCAGGGCGATCTTTAAACAATCAAATTAGTTTCTTTAGTTTATGTATCCAGTCATCATCTGTTAAGGTTAGCTGACGACTGCTTTAACCTCAAGGTTAACTCCGAGCTAAGTCTTTATTCTCCTTAACTCTGAGCTAAGGCCATCGCTGAAGTAGTGGATAGAATGTCGTGGGGAATATTATTTAAAACTAAGTGCGAAAATTTTTTTGCAAAAACAATGGAGCATGCATAAATAATAATTTTAGCAGTGCTGAAGAAGCTTTCCGAAAAACTGAGGCAGAAATGTTAAAAATGGAGATAGTACTCAGTTAATCTCCTAATACCAACCAGGATTAAGTTTCTGCCGCTGAAGACTAAAGTTAGTTAGTCCTCGAGGTTAACTTAACCTGATTTTGTGCAACGGATTAACTGAGAATTACCAGGTTATTACTCCGAGTTAACCTTGAGGCTAGCTTAACACCAAGCTAACCTTTGTTTGTGCAATCCGATGAATAGATTATTGCATAGGATTGCTCAATTTTGGAAGTATTTATGCTTTTTATGCTGCATAGTAGGACTGGACGAAATTTTGCATATTGTGCAGTTATTTAAAAAATGCTTTGCGTTGCACTGTTGTTGAAAGATGGTATTGGCATAT
The DNA here is from genome assembly GCA_030248195.1 of Trissonchulus latispiculum. NCBI lineage: Eukaryota > Metazoa > Nematoda > Enoplea > Enoplida > Ironidae > Trissonchulus > Trissonchulus latispiculum. The sequence continues at coordinate 12,962 of JASAND010031261.1, forward strand.
CGAAAACGCTACGAAACTGTACTAATTTTGGACTCGAAGAGTTGAGATACTTGTGTAAAATATTTTTATTATTTCCACTTGTTTGAGTAGATTGCTGTTTATGTTTTAGTTCAACTCACGAGAAACGTAGTAAAACGTATGTCGTCACAAAACGAGGTCATTTGTATCTTAAACATAATCAACTATCAGATGTGAGTTGACATTTTTTGGCTACTCCTTGACTTCAATCCTTTTAGTGTACACAATGTTTACAATGGATATACAAAACCGTTGTTACTTTGATACGTATACGAGACGACTGGCTTTCGAGAACTCTCCAGCGTTAAGGGGGGCGACTAAAATGGGGGTGCCCCGAATTTCTGGCTTATTTCAGGCAAAATTTATGGGGGGAGGGCTCAAAGTTCTTCCCCCCCCCACCCATCGATGGGGGGCATATTTTTTGAAAAAAATTTGGGAAGTTTTACGTTTTTTGGTGTAAAAGCTGCCAAAAATCGCTAAAAAATTACTAATTTTAGATGTTTTTAGCGACAATTTGGTTAAAAATCCGGCGAAGCCGGAAAAAGTTTTGAAAATTTAGGGTAGAAATGGTGAAATTGGCGATTTTTTGGGTTATGGGGGAACCTCGAATGAGGGGGGGGGGAAGGTCGCCGAGTGGGCCCCCCCCAGTAAAAATAAGCCGGGAATTTGTCCGATTGGCCTACTTTTTGGCGAAGATTTAGAGCATGGGTGGGGTCAAACAAATACCTCAGATCTTAGCTGCCTTCCAGTCATGTGAAACGGTCGCGTTTATGTGCCCGACCCCCAATTTTTCACAACTGCCAACATAATTAATTAAAAATTTCTGCGTGCTGCAAACCCCTAGCTACAAGGTTGCCATTTACCATTGTGATTAGGCACATGTGCACCTATAAGCAGAAAAATACTAGATGTCTGTATCTTATCTGCATCTAAGGGAATTACTCTTCAAAGTTGAAGTTTCGGCAAAATTTTAAAATTTTTTAGCTAACGAAAGGAAAATTTTATTACTGGTGCGAGCTATAAGGCTGTAATTTGGCATAAAAGGAGGCCCTATAGGAGCACTCATTTGTGCCAAATGGCAGGAAATTCTGCCGCGTTAAAAAATTTTTGTCAACTTTAATCTTCAAAAATTGCCGAAATCGCCATTTTCAGTCTGTCAGATCCTGTGCATAGGCTTTCTGCAGCCATAGAAGTAGTAAAACTTTGCTAATCGAGCTGAAATCGTTTGTGGGTGTGTTTTCGACCACGCTTAGTTCAAATATCTCAAAAAAATTTAATTTAAAAAATTTGATTTTTTCGATGTCTGAGACACCATTGCCCAAAAAAGGCGATTTTGGCAATTTTTGAAGATTAAAGTTGACATAAAAATTTTTCACCCGGCAGAATTAGCCAAAATTTTTTAAATTTTTGTCGAAACTTCAAATTTGAAGAGTAATAACGTTAGATGCAGATAAGATACAGACGTCTAGTATTTTCTGCGGATAGGGGCACATGTAGCAAATCACATTGGTGAATGGCAACCTTGCAGCTAGGGGTTTGCAGCCAGCAGAAATTTTTAATTAACTACGTTGGTAGTTGTGAAAAAGTGGGGGTCGGGCACATAAACACGACGGCTGCACATGACTGGAAGGCAGCTAAGAACCAACGACCTAGTATTTTTTGATCACGCCCATGCTCTATAACTTCGCCAAAAAGTAGGCCAATCGGACAAAGTCGGGGCAAAAGTTTAGTCGCCCCCCCCCCCCTTAAGAGGCTGCAGGAATTGAAATTAAATTGGTTTAAAGAATTTGTCTTTTCTTTTCCGTCGCTAGATAATGAATGATTATAATAATTGGTTCACACACCGTTTACGAGCAGTGCGTAGCTTAGCTCAACAGCGGAGAGCCTACCCTGGCTCCGCTCTTATTGACTCTTTAGAAACAGGGTTTCTGTGAGGGAATGTCTCTTTGATTGGAGTGAGAGAATCATTAAATCTTTCCATGTTGTTACTTGTCAGATTCTACCAATCGGCATCGCTTTCAAAGCACTTGGCATCGAGTCTGAGCAGGAAATGGTTCAGATGGTTGGTCCAGAGGACAAAGTTGTATCCTTTTTTGCTCCCTCTATTGAAGATTGTCATAAACATCAAATTTTTACGGAAGATCAGGTGGGGGCGAGGCAAATGACGCTAATAGTAACCAAAATTTTTGTTGTGGTTATCATGACTATTACTAATTTAGATTGAATTTCTAGCTGTGTTAACAGGGTATTTTTTAGGGATTTTTTTTCGGGGGGGGGGAAGATTTTTTTGCAAAAATGAGCCAAAAAATGGTATTTTTTGGCGTATTTTGCATGGTGAAACGCAAAAAGTGCTCAAAAATGCCAGGATTTAAGCTAAAAATAGCTATTTTTACGAAAAAATTTCCGGCGAAGCCGGAAAATTTTTGAAAATTGGCCTACTTTTGGCAAAAATTTGGGCCTCCAAAAAATCCCGGGGGGGGCAGCAAAAATCCCGGGGGGGGGCAGCAAAAATCCCGGGAGGGGGCGATTTCGGGGGGGGGGAAGGCATTTTCGGGGGGGAAGGTCAATTTCGGGGGGGGCCCCCCGCCCCCCCCCCCCTGTAAAAAATACCCTGGTTAAAATTTTCGCATGATTGTCATTAATGGCGCAGCGAGGAGTTTGTTACTGTTGGGCATAACCCTAAGTGTGAAGAAATTATTTCTTGATTTTTGTTTCTGATTCAGAGATGTCGTTTTTGCAGGAGGTCCGAAATGTCCTGTTTTGGCTGCGCTTCACTTTGCCACACTTATTGTTTTGGTGCATTTTTGAACCATGTTTTAGGCACTGAAGTATATTGGTTCAAAGGTGAAGGTTTCACGCATGTTTGGATCGCAGAAGAAGCCGAAAATAGAAGAAGCACGTGATCTGTTGGCAACAACTATCATTGCACACGTTCCGGTATGCTTACTGTTTGACATTTTTTGTGCATTTTATGCAATATTAGTAATGCAGTAATGCATGTAATTGTAGAAATGCATTTCCAGAGTTTAAGTCGGAGGGACTGTAACAGTTGTCAATGTTGGCAAAGTTTTTTAGCAAACTATCAAGTTTTATCTTATAACAGTATTTTGCTTTGTTTCTGTATGTAGGTTGGAATTGAAAACAAACTGCGCTCAACATTACAATTGTATTAAAATGTCAGTATGATTGCATTAACTTTCTTATTTTGTCTTAGGTAATTAATTGGAACATGAAACTGAAGGCTGTCTATTTGGCTTTGATGGTTAGACGGCTTATTTTAACGCATCTTGGTGACTGCAAAGTGGACGATCCGGATTTTTATGGCAACAAACGATTGGAATTGGCAGGATCCTTAGTTGCATTGCTCTTTGAGGATTTATTGAAACGATTTAATTCTGAGGTTCATTTTCACAGTTATACTTTTCTCTTAGTTTTTATTCCCCTTCAAATTTTGTTTATATTTTGTGCAGTGTGGCTATTTTCTGCTGATAGTAATCCTAGCTTAGACAAGTAACGCCTAGCGGTAATAGCAAGCCTATGTTACGATTTCCTAGTTGCGGAGGCAGGGCGGGCACCTTACCCGGTGTCCTGTGCTTTCAATATTCAGATTTAAGATTGGTAAATATACGTATATTTTCAGAAGCAGAATTTAGCGGAATCTTATGGAAACTGGAATAAAAATTATTTCTTGTTTGAACGCATTATCTCACATTAAAATTTCACAGCATTTGTCTGTTTTCCAAAGATCATGTCGGGACAAATTCGAGGGTGAATTAGTTTTAGCCAAGGGCATAATACAGCTTTAGCCAACGATATTGAAATGGATATGAAAAATCACATTATTAAAAAAGATATCATTCCCTGGAATGATAACACAGCTACAATAATTCTTCTTGAAGTGGTCTGTATTTAAATGCTTTAAATCTTTTTAGCTGAAAATGGTTGCTGATAAAGCAATTCCTAAGGTAAAGGCAGCACCGTTTGATATCACTCGCCATATTAGACAAGACATGATAACCAATGGATTGACTAATGCTATTGCTACGGTATGTTTTCTTTAGATGAGTATTATGTATATGTACGTTACGTCGATATGTACGTATGTACGAAACTTGACCTGTTCCTATAAAGTGTTTGAGCTTTTTGAGAACTGAGAATAAACTTTTGAGACGTTCGCTGGAACAAAAAGCTCATGCAATAGTCAGGTTTTTCAAGCATGATAAACACGATTAAAAAGCTTAGGTGATTTAGGTCAAGCTGATTTTTTAATTTCGGTATAATTTCTGTATTTTTAAAAAGAGATAGCGTCAACAATGTTCAATATATTTTCCAGTTTTCGTGTTGCACAATGCGCATTAGGCATTTTTCAGAATCGTGCATTGCATTTTATTTTACTGTTTCTAGCTGTAAGTGTAAGATAAGTTTATTATTTCTTTCAGGGTAATTGGACAGTGAAAAGATTTCGAATGGAGCGCCATGGAGTCACCCAAGTGCTAAGTCGTCTTTCATATATTTCTGCATTGGGGATGATGACAAGAATAAATTCGACTGTAAGAATTTAGTTTTGATTAGCTTTGTTTCTTTAAAATCACGTTTGTCGTCTTTCTGTACATTAGGTTTTGTAGCAGGTATGGAGGCGTGTTACAACTGAGAGTTCTGATGGCAGTGGAAGCTGTGGGCTAGGTTTACACCTAACACCCGCTACTGTTGTTGATCGTTGTGAAGCTGAATTTTTGTTGAGTTTAGGCTGGGTTTTAACCCGACACCTGGCTGAAGTTCTTATCAGAATTCTAAACGTTTACTCTACATAGCACTTCATTGTCAGTGTTACAGCTTCAAATGGCACATAACAAGCCAAAACACAAACTTTTAAAGAAACACTATCGTAGGTACGCCCCGCCCTTGTTCTGATTCGTTAGTCAGCTTTTTAACAATCTTTTGGTTCTAGAGTTTCAAAATAGCTGGAGAAATTTGCAATAAACCTTTTCTTCTAAAGTTTCTTTGTTTTCGCGCTTTTGCAGCAGTTTTTGTGTTAGCACGAGAAGCCTCAAAACTTCCAAACTTTTGGGTAGCCATAGATCAAATTTGGGAGGATTCGACAATTCTTTGAATTCACTTTGGCCCTGCCTAAACTCCAAACTTTTATCAAATTATTTGATATTTTTGCTATTTCTTTTAATTTCCATAATTTTAGATCGACTAGGCTATACTTGGCTAGATTTGTTTGATTATGTAAATATATGCATATAATTTTTAATTGTTTTATTTGTGACAGTATCAAGGTATAGAAATTATTGCATTAGGTAGATAAAACTTTAAATAAGTTCGAAATATTGCTACATGTGTAAGTAAGTTCAACTTCTTGTCTCCTCTACACTGTAACTTTGTCATTTAGTGCTCCAGTTTTAGTTTCTAATTTGGCATCAATATTGCTAAAGGACGTAGATATCCTTTAACAGACAGTACTCATTCTTTCTCATTATCCAACTGGTTTAATCTCAAAATGTTTAGCATATGATTCGGTACTAAGGTTTTTCAGTGGAAGCTTGCTGCAGTCAACTAACCAATCACTTAGACAGCGACTGCGCTGACAGGACTGCAGTCTTTGCCAGCAGTGTGTCAGTGCATCGCTCAGTGTGCTAACATTGACATTCTGTAACAGTATGACTGTGCGTGACAGGACACAGTAGCAATCTTCTTCCGTGATTTCTTGGTACTGGGATCCTTCGTTGTGCCGGGGTATTCCCAGAGCTTCAGGCAATATTCCCGTGTAGTATAGGTCTTCCATAGTCATGGGAAAACCTCGGATGGGAATGAAATTTAGCATTGACTCCAGCTCATTGTATGGTATGAAATAGGCAGAACCCTTGCAGTACATTGGATATTTGGACAGGGGATATAGAGCCAACGGTACTGTATAGCGTGTGTGGCTTTTCCGAATAGGCGGATCTCCGGCAGAGCAGAGACCAAAAATTGGCCTAGGCCACTGTTTAGTTTTGTTTTTCAGTCGATCCATTAGATTATATGGGTTCATAAAGGCATCCACGTCCACTTTTCCGAACCAGTTTGCGTTGCGGCAGTGGCGTCTGGCCCATTGCATGGCAGCGTAAACTTTTAGAATAAGATTGTCATAGCGCTCAATCAACTCGACCATAAGCAGATCATCATAAAATCCTGCTTCTATCCTCAAGTCATATTCTGTATACGATTCTTGTTGCTGAAATAATTCAATAGATTTCTGAAAAGATAGTTAGAGGCCCAATTTAATAAATAATTTTTCTTTTTTCGGACAACAAAATTTTTCTTTCACATCTGATTATGGGGCTGGCGGTGGCGGGCATTCGAACCGCTAATCGTCCAATGAGCCAGTTGAACACCTTAACCACTCGGCCAACTCGGCAGAAACCTTATGAAGAATTAACATTTTCTTTAAGAATTTATAGTTTTCATTAAGTTAATGGAAATCTTAAATACTAGAAACGGCAAACGCTGTATGAACGCCGTCAGTTAAAACTGAAAGTTTATGTCATCATTCATCTATATTAATCAAGATCTTGAAATACAATAAAACTTGAAGGTTGTTTGAAACTTACTCCTACAATAAATAACACGCTATGACCATTCTCTCGGAGCACAGATCCCCAAGTTTCGCGTACAGTAACTCTGTCATCGTAGTTGAATGGTCGAGATATCACAAAGATTACGGTTTTGCCGTCGCCCGGTTCCATGTGACAGGAGCTAGGCTGCAGCAAAAACTTAAACCGGAACCTTTGCTCAGGATCAAAATAGGGATTTCCCTGTGGTCCATCATCATAACGTATATCTATAGCCACTTGATACCAACCACTCAGTCCAATTAACAAACATACTATCCATAGAACACAGTTACAACGTCGCCAACACTGCAGTCCCATTCACTGCTCAATAAAGGAAAATCTGATTGACCAAGGGCCTTTTCAAGAAAGGGTAGAGTAGAGTTAAAATTAACTCGATCCTTTTCATGAAAGAGTTAGGTAAACTCAAGCTTGAGTGGAGTTAAAACGAGTTAAAACAGCTATTTTTAACTCTACTCTGCTCTACTCTACTGGGCTTATTCTAGGGATTTTTTCTTGGGGGGGGCTCTTTGGGGGGGCCCTCGGAGGGCGAGTCATTTTGGGGGGGGGAATTTTTCAAAATTTTTCTAAAAACATGCTAAAAATGCGCTATTTTTATAGCAATCGCTAAAAATAAGCTGATTTAGTGCTTAAATAGGCAAAAATCGACTAAACATCTCCGGCGAAGCTGGAAAATTTTTGAAAATTTGGCCTTCTGAGCGATTTTTTCAGGGCAAAAGTTGGTACCAAAAGGGGCACCCACTTTTTGGGGGGGGAGGAAAGGGTGTTTATGGGGGCCCACGCCCCCCCAGTAGAATAAGCCCAGCTCTACCCTTTCTTGAAAAGGCCCCAATAGACTGTCTGGGTGAAATGTTATGTCATGTCAAATCTGTAAAAAATTTGAAAAAATTAACTTGACTGGCGTTAACAAAAATGGGTCTTGGAGAAAAATGTCATTTAATGAAAACAAAAAATGACTTAGGTAAGAACTGGAAAAACCTACGAGGCTGTGTAGTTGAAGCATTGGAATACCTGCGAAAATTTAATTCTATTTCTTATACGTCTAAACTCTCTGATTGTAACAAATTATTTTTGCACACTAAAAACTGGTTTATACAGTTTTCTTCATTACTTATTGTTGGGAAGGGTTCTGTACTAGGTGTACTACTATTATTTACGTGGTAAACTGTCCTGCATTTTCTTCATTACAGTAAAAGTTATGTATACGTACTTACGTATCATTATTTAAATGCCAAGAATGTACGTATAAACCTGTGAATTCATGTAGCGCCATGTTAAGTTACGTAACAGGTATGAAGTGTGTGTATACTGGTTAAGCAAAGTGAATAATAAATACGGTCGTCCCTATTTTAGTTTTGTTGTAGTTTGAAAAGACTCGTAAAGTGAGTGGTCCACGTTCCTTGCAGCCGTCGCAATGGGGAATGTTGTGCCCTTCCGATACACCAGAAGGCGAGGTTAGTCCTTATTCTGTCTTCAAAATTAGTGGGTCTTTTTCTTTTAGGCTTTTAATTCAGATAAAAGTCATCTTAAATTTGTAAATAACCACTACGTGTCTAATGCTTGAATTTATCAACTGTTTCTGTTATATGATGTTTATTTTTCTTTTATGCTTCCCTCTGTCATAACTTGAGATATTTGTTTATTGAGCTTTTCTTGTAGGCGTGTGGTCTTGTGAAAAATTTGGCACTAATGACTCATGTTACAGTGGATACTGATGAGGCTCCTTTGCTTAAATTGGCCTTTAATATGGGAGTGGAAGATCTCCATTATCTGACTGGGGAAGAAATTTCACATCCTGATGTTTATGTTGTATTCTTGAACGGTATCTACCGGCATATTGTTTGGTTATTTTATTTAATTAGGCTTGTCTATGTGCGTCCATCTATCGCATAACTAATCTTCTCTGAAGTATCGATGGTTCATTTAATCAAAATCTGTTTCTAGTTTTGTTGCTGTACTAATTAGAGGGGTTATTAATACCAGTGTTTCTGCACATTAGAATTGTATTTGGATTTTGGAACTAGTTACGGATCATTGTACTTACTAGCTCCTGAATCTATGTCTGTTAGCTTTAAAATTTAACTATACATAAGATATGTATCAATATTAGGTAGCATTCTTGGTGTCACGAGGACTCCGCAGCGTCTTGTTTTGGCTTTCCGTTTGTTCAGACGACGTGGCTTTGTCAACGAATTTGTTAGCCTGAGCACAAATCAGTCACATCGAGCTGTTTACATTTCAGCGGATGGTGGAAGACTTTGTCGGTAACTTATGCTTAATGTTGGGATTTTAGAATTTGAAGTTGAATCTAAAGTTCAGCTGTCAGCGTGGAGATGATGTGTCACGCGAGTATATATGACCAAGAGTTCATAATTGCAATATATATTAGAAGAAGAGTAAGCCACTGGCGGGCTCCTCTTCTTGGCATTGCGTAAAGGTGCTCCGACCAGATTACGTGAATGTTCCCCCGTTTGGTGGGGGGGGGGGGAGCCAGCAGCCAATCATCAGATTGCAGAGACCCGTTTGGTGGGGTGGGGTGAGCAGAGGATTACGGTAGTTTCACTGCATTTCTAAAATGGGCCCCCCTTTGGTGGGGGGTAGGCAAAAGGGGTCCCCGTTTTGTGGGGGGGGGGTAGGCAAAAGTGGTCCCCGTTTTGGGGGGGGGGGCGCAAGTTGCCAATCAGCTTGAGCCAATCCTTGCCTGTCTTGACGACTCCCCCCCCCCCCAAACGGAGAACCTCTTCTGCCTTCCCCCCCCCACCAAACGGGGGAACATTGGCGTATTGTGGTTGGAGCGCCTTTACGCAATGTCAAGAAGAGAAGTCCTCCAGTGGCTTAGTCTTCTTCTTAAATATAGAAGAATTATGAACTTTTGATATGACGCTTGCCATACTCTTATTTATTATGTATGTATATACATAATACTCTGTACTCTCGCTGTTGGTATAAATACTTAATAATGAGAATTAGGAGCAATTGTGCTGGGGTGCTTTGTTTAGGTATTATATTTCGTTGCATTTCTATGGATTTTTGCTTTTCGTTTTGTTTAGTCCCTACATCATTGTAGAACGAGGAAGACCTCTCATTACTCAGCATCACATTAGAGAGTTGACGGAGGGTATCAGGACATTTGAGGATTTTCTGAAGGAGGGAACTGTGGAATATTTGGATGTCAATGAGGAAAATGACTGTCAAATTGCAGTTTACGAAAAAGATATTACAAGGTTTTTAATCATGTTGACTTTGCCTGCGTTTGCTGCAACTAGTGGTACTAATTGTTTTAATTTTTGTTAAATAAGTAATAGTGATATTTTTTGTTAATAAGTTGTTCTCATAAAACGTTTACGACATACGTACATACGTACTCTGAGTCTAACCTATGAGTCTTACCTTTGTTATTTTCTTTTCAGCACTACAACACATTTAGAAATTGAACCATTTACTTTGCTCGGTGTTTGTGCAGGACTTGTGCCCTACCCTCATCACAATCAATCCCCCAGAAATACCTATCAATGTGCCATGGGGAAACAGGCAATGGGTGTGTGCATTTGACTTTTCATTCATGTTTGCGTTTTTACCGTTTTTTTCGATTTGGTGCCTTGCTATAATTGTGCAAGTCAACGGCAGTTTTAATCATAGCATTGTTTTGTGGTTTTGCTTGTTTTCAGGTACGATTGCCTACAATCAGCGCAATCGAATAGATACTCTGATGTACTTGCTAGCCTATCCTCAGCAGCCGATGGTAAAATCGCGGACCCTAGACCTGATTCACTTTGAAAAGTTGCCAGCCGGTCAGAATGCTACTGTGGCCGTGATGTCCTATTCAGGCTACGATATTGAGGATGCCATTGTGCTTAATAAGGCCTCTGTGGATCGAGGCTATGGCAGATGCTTGGTCTATCGAAATGCCAAATGCACGGTCAAACGCTACGCCAACCAGACCAGTGACCGGGTGATGGGACCGGCTTTGGATGCCAGCACTCAGAAACCGATCTGGAAGCATACAGCGTTGGACTGGGATGGTATTGTTGCGGTCGGCCAACGGTTGGAAAATCGTCAAACGATGGTGAATAAGAGTATGCCGTCGGCTGCCGGCGCCAGTGCCCCGGGTCTCATGGATGACGGTAGTGGGGCAGGCGGCCCGGCTGGCGGTCCTGGAGCGGAACGTCGTGTCCCCGACTATAAAGACTGTCCGACCACCTACAAAGGGCCAGTAGCCTCCTATGCGGAGAAGGTGCTGATTTCCTCCAATGCTGAGGAGCATCATCTGATCAAGATCCTTCTTCGACAAACTCGTCGACCGGAACTGGGCGATAAGTTCAGCAGTCGTCATGGACAAAAAGGGTACATAGCAGTGCGAGTGCATTACTTAGCTTAAGTTTGCTTTTTGGCGTTTGTTAGTTTGTTGTTGAGTACCTACTTTTTTTACTTTTTTGGAAAATTATTTCTTTTTTGGAAAATTATTCACACCCAAAAGTCTGTGCTGAGAGAATTAAAAACCTTTTGTTTTAACTAATTTTTTTATAAATTGTTTATTTGTTGATATCAAAACAATTGTGCCGTGACCGTGTGTCGTGATGGCGAGCTGATTGAGACCACCTTAAACTCCAAATCAGATGATTAGAAGTTCGAGTGGAATCTCCTTCGTCATAAAGCTTTCTTATTCCCCTGAGCAATGAAATCTTCTTATTTCTTTTCCATATTGGTTTACCCAATCCAGCTATTCATTCTTACTTTGTTCTGTAAATGAGTATCTCTGGAATGGGAGGGTGTGGGAAATGCGAAGGTAAACAGAAGTCTGTTGCAACTGCCCTGAGGAGATGGCCCCCACGCCATCGTTTGAGATGCCACTGTTGGCTCAAGAACAATGTGTCCGTCCGGGGGCTGAGGGCCGGTCCCTCATACTCTGGCCGGTACTAGGGTAGGAGACTTCTCCAGGAGGACCTTTATTCTTATAATGTACGCATTATGCTATATTTTTGCGTTATTGTCTGGGCTTTTTCTAGGCGAAAAAAGTGGGGGTGGGGAGAGTGGGGGGACCCCCCACTAGTGGGGGGAACTCAAAAGTGGGGGATCCAAGGTGGTCTAAAATCGCTAAAAATGCAGTAAAAATAGCCTGTTTTCTACATATACTGCTATAACTATGCTAAAAAGTGCTCAAAAATCGAGTTTGAGTGCCAAAATAGACGATTTTTGACCGAAAAAATCCGACGAAGTCGGAAAATTTTTGAAAATTTTGACCAAAAATCCTTAAAATTTGGCATTTTCTGGGCACCTTATGGTGAGTGGGGGGAGCCCAAAAAAGTGGGGGGAACCCAAAAAGTGGGGGGGGCCCGCCCCCCCCCCTCCCAGTAAAAAAGCCCAGTTGTTTCTTTTATTAAATTCAGTCGTTTATTTTGTATAAATTCAGTTGTTTATTTTGTAGTGTATGCGGTCTTATTGCTCAGCAGGAGGATATGCCTTTCAATGATTTGGGGATGGTGCCGGATATGATTATGAATCCCCATGGATTTCCCTCTCGGATGACTGTCGGAAAATTGATCGAATTACTGGCTGGAAAAGCAGGAGTTTTAGATGGAGTCTTTCATTACGGCACCGGTACGTCTATTACAGTCATGTGCACTAGCGTAGATACGGGGGGGCGGGGGGGCGGCCGCCCTCCCCGAAATAATGGCTTTGCCCCCCTGAAAAATGGGGCAAAAGAAAAATTTTACGCCCGCGCCGAGCGCGGGCGTTTGACTTTACTGACTTTATTAGAAACATGCACAAATTGTACATTACTGCTTCAAATTAGCTCAACATTGATGCATTTTCTATAACATTAAAAAATTTTCGCGCCTCCGGCGCGAATTTTGTCTGTATATTTAGATTACCAAAATTATTTTTCATTAAGCATGCTAGCAAATGTCTGTATAAATAGTTGCTTTGCAGTTTTGTTATATATCTGCGTTATTCCCAACATCATAAGCCTTGGCATAATTGGTTGATATGATCAGAATACGCAATTCTTATTGAGAGCATCTTCATAGTTTGAGTTATCAGACGAGACAGTTTAAATGTAGAAAATAGCAAATAATGGTACAAAATGTTGTTAGACAATTGATAAACCACTGTAAAGAATTAAAAGTTTCAATAGCGTTTAATGGCGAAATTTAAAAATTTTCTCAACTTCTGGGGGGCGCTGCGTTTGCGGTTTAGGGTTTCGTTTTCAGTTGTAACAAGTCGAAAACATGAACGAAAGAAGACTTGACTTATATGACATCTTGCAGTATTGTACGCAGTGTGCATGTAGTTATTACGCAAAAACTAAATTTTTCTTCCCCCCCCCCCCTCAAAAATCCTCGGTCAAAACCGCCCCCCCTGAAATTTTTTTGTACCTACGCTACTGGTCATGTGACTATACTATTTTCGTGTTTTTAGGTGAATGCTGTTGTAGGTAATCGAATTGCCTAACTGAAATGTCAATTTACTTTTGTTCAAACTCGTTGTTGAAAGTAGATATTGATGTAGCTATCGTGCAGACAATATCATCTGCAAGATTACGTTCTGTCAACGAAGTATCTGATAACCTTCCATGTCTGAGTACTCAGTTAGTTAACATGTGAATGAGCTATAGTGAGCTTACATAATTGTGCACTTGGGTGGTCAGTTGTATCGGAGTCTGTGTTGTTTGGTACTGTTTGAGGGGGGGGGGGCTCAGCCGTAATCTGCACAATGACAGCTAGTATAGCTGACACTGTAACGCTTGGAACACTCTTAGTTGTTACTTGTATTTTTGGTTTATGGCAACCGCCCTGAAAATTTTGTCGGTTAATATTTGAAAATTTTTTGTTGCATAATCAACTTTGACTACACAAACAAATGACCAAAATATTAATGGCCAAAATGGGTTCCATTGAATTCTCTTTTTGCAGCCTTTGGTGGTGATAAGGTGGAAGATATCTGCTCTGACTTGATTCGTCACGGTTATAACTATTTGGGCAAAGACATGCTGACGTCTGGCATTACCGGAGAACCATTAGCTGCCTACATTTACTTTGGACCAGTCTATTATCAGGTTAGTCATTATCTTATTGAGGTTCTTTTTTCGTGTTTATTCATTATCTTTTTTCACCTTAATTTCTAAATTTTTGAACCTGCCGCGCTGTTCTACATATGTTAATTTTTAATGTCTTATATATCCCAATTTTTATCAGTTGTCGCTTTTGCAGAACCAATATTTGCATTAAGTTTTCTATTGTTTTTTAGTTTGAAGTATTTTTCAATGAAGTAAGTATATTAGTGTTCATAAAATGTTCTTAAATGTTTCCATTACGGATTCTTCATAACCTCAAAAATATTTCTCAACTTTTTATAAGTTTTTAAAAATTGATTCCATTAGGGATTTTTAATTTAAGAAGTTTCAACTTCTGGGGGGGGGGTGGGTCCGCGAACTGAAATAATTGCCTTAAGAAAGCGAAAATCTGCAGTCTTCCTAAATCCGCTCAATTGGCCAATAACTCTTACATAACAATTTTATGTCGATAATAATTCTCGCCAAATTATGGATATGCAGTAAGGTAACACTTTTCTTTATGCCTTTCATGTACATTTAGTATGTTTTTCGTTATTGTATAGAGTACAAATTAATTTTCAGAAATTGAAACACATGGTTCTTGACAAAATGCATGCCCGAGCACGAGGACCCAGGGCCATTCTGACTCGCCAGCCTACAGAGGGCAGAGCAAAGGAAGGTGGTCTTCGTTTGGGAGAAATGGAGCGTGATTGTCTGATAGCTTATGGTGCTAGGTAAATACGTTTAATTTGGCTGTTTTAGTTATAATTTGTGACTCTGTCCTTTGTGTCCGGTCGGTTACTTACTATATTTTGGTTTTGTTAAACTGGAAAACACTTCTATAATTACAGTCCCCTCCCCCTGAAAATGCCGCCTCCCGTGATTTTTTGGGTGCCAAATTTAATCTTTATCTTGTTTATTTTCTTTATATTTAAGTATGCTACTAAATGAACGACTGATGATATCCAGTGATGCCTTTGATGTGGATGTGTGCGGAAAGTGTGGGCTTTTGGGATACTCTGGCTGGTAGGAAACAGTATTCTGTTTAAACTGAAATGGAAGAAATGAAAATTTTAAATATTTTGAATTCAGTTGGATGGAACCTAACTCAGCTCCATTGCTTAGACTGTCAAAATAACGAGGTCGTATACATATATTTCGAATCTGGAGCAATTTTACCAAGCACTACAATGATTAAAGATTCTATGTCGCGACGTGCGTAAACTGTAGCAGTAAACTAGGTAGTTTTTTTACACCGTGCCGGCAACAAGCTATTCCTATTCTGCGTACAATGGGACCCGAACTGTCCAGTATCTTTGCTGTCTGTTGACGAGTCATCTCAAAATTTGCTTTTCCTGCAACTTGCTTACTGTTTCAACGAATAATTTTGCTTTCTAAGTGTACTTTGATTGTGTTGTTGTGTAAACTTATATTTTTGTCATGTTTTATTGTAGGTGTCAGTACTGTCGATCCTCTCAGCATGTAGCTTCGATCCGTATGCCCTATGCATGTAAATTATTATTTCAAGAGCTTCAGTCTATGAACATAACGCCAAGACTTCGATTGGCTAAATCTACCGAGTGATGGCAAATGCTCACAACATGTTCCACCTAAACGAACGATGAAGAACTCCTTTAATTCATGCAAAATCGTCGGAATAATATCAGACTGTTCTGCTTGCTGTTCTCCGCTCATCGTTAAAGGATCGTAATTGCCTAGTCACAGAGAACGCTTCATATTCACTGTTTTTGATTGTTCCTGTTTAATTTCGTTGGATCCTGTTTTAATTATTTTGTTTGTTTTTGTTATAAAACACGTCGTTTTTATGTACTTCTAAGTAGGAGAAGTTTGCAATACTCCTTATTACGATACTGGGGTTGTAGAATTACGTTGTCAGTGGTTTAGGGAACCTCAATCTAGACAAGTATCTAAGGGCCTTTTCATAAAAAGCTTAAACGGCTTAGCTTAAAAGGCTTAAATGGCTTAAAAATTCCTTTTCATAAATAATCGGCTTAAGGTGGTGATTCCTTTTGAGCACATATTGTTGATTGACGGCGTAAACCAAGATGAAATTCAACGAAACTTTCCAAAATAAGTTGTTTTAGTGTTCTAACAACCTCCGCGCAATCACGCTTCAAAAATTCAACATTTGCGTTCAGGGCGGTTTTTGCCAATTTCTGAAAGTTTGGTAACAGCTGCATGGCTATGACAATATTCATTCGAAAGAACTCGTTAAACTCTACAATTTTGCTTTTAGAAGCAACTTTCTAACTTTTTCCTATCGTGAGATATAGCCAATTTTCTTATTTTGGCGTCAAAAACTTGTCTTTTCTGCAGAAATCAAATATTCCATTATTTCTTGAGCTATGCATGCCGCAAAATTAAACCAAGAGTATCATTTTAAAGGCACTACAGAGGCCAATTATCCGAGGCATGGTCGTCATCCAATTACTATCCAATAGGCTGTAATTTTTAAAAATGTGGTTTTTCGAAAAACACGACCAAATTTTTTCTGGGGATTGTGGAGCGTTCACTATGAAAGCTGAAGGACTGCCACTTAGCACATGTGTTCTACACAAAAATACCCCGAGACCCTTTTTTAGTTGCGCTGATTTCTACTTTCTAGCTAACATGGACGCTTGCCAAAGTTGGGAAAAGTAGGCAAAATCCAAGTTGCGCATACTTTTTAACTAATTTCTCCACAACAAAGAGCGATTTCACAATAATTAAAAAAGGGTCCCCAGCTTTTCGATAGAGGTATCGAATGGTATAACCAATGTCTCACGAAAAAATTTACTTAAACCTGCAAAAATTCCGGAAAATTATATTCCTTCTAAAATGAATTTTAAAAGTTTTAAAAAACCAAAATTAGTTTCAATGTATTCGTTAGAAAGAGAAAATGTTAAGCTACATTTTGATATAAAGATCGCTTCCTAACTCTAAGTAATGCATGAGTAATAACGGTTCAAAGTCGATGACACCAAAAGGAATCACCACCTTAAATGGCGTAAACGGCTTAGGCGGCTTAAACGGCTTAGCTTAAACTGCTTAATTTAAGCCGTTTAAGCCGATTATTTATGAAAAGGATTTTTAAGCCATTTAAGCTAAGTCGTTTAAGCTAAGCCGTTTAAGCCTATTATTTATGAAAGTCTTTTGACTATTAATATATAAAAGCAAATGAACTTCCTGCTTCATCGTAGCTTATATTCTGCGCCATTTAAGGTACTGGTTCGGGTATGTGCACCAAACTTTGAAAGTCTGTAATTTATTCAGTTCTTGGAATTCAACAATGATTTGCATAGGAATTATTTTAAAGCTAGGAATGTATTCATTACAACAAAATGAAGTATTTCTGACGTAATTCTACTGTTTGAATTGGACATGTGATAACACAAGTAATTTTTGAACATGGATTTCTCTGAGTGTGGGAAAGCTAAAGAAAAGCTATCACTTCTGGGTTCAAAAGAAACATCTTCCCAAAAAAGTTTGCAAATTTACTCTTCTTCATGATCCACTCATCAAAATCAATCCAAAGACTTTCTATTGTACGGAATTTTAAAAATAAAAATTGAAAAATTGACTCACGTTTTCGTTAATATGTAGAATACTTGTATATAATAGCCAGGGATTACAGGTTTTTACATTTACATTGAAACATTCACATTGAGAAAGAAAATCATATGCTTATCTATTTAATGAAGCTTACTTAATACTTGTATATATATAATGGTCAGTCCGCTTGCCGTCCGTCCGGGAAAAGTACAATTTCCCAGTGTCAATCATAATTTACGCAGAACTAAGAGCAGAATCCTACCAAACAACAATCAGAAATTCCACTTAATTTTTGAATTTTTAATATACAAGAATCCAAACACAGTACGTTCCGTCTGCTCACCCAAAATGGGTTTGAGTTAAAATAAAAAACTTGAGGAAAAAATTGGCTTAATTTTTTAATTTTATACTGTTTAGAATGCAACTGTTTATCCTAGATCAAATATTGCATTAGAAAGAAATTAACACCGGCCCATTTTGGGTGAGCAGACGGGACGTACTGTATTTGAATTCTTGTATAGTAAAAATTCAAAAATTAAGTGGAATTTCTGATAGTTGTTTGGTAGGATTCAGCTATAATGTCTAATTCTTTGTAGTTCTGCGTAAATTAAAATGTGGTTGACGCTACAAAATTGTTCTTCTACTTCTACGTTTCTACTTTAGTGGATTTACGTTGTGAAAGTATACACGTGAAAGTGAAAGTATGAAAGTATACACTAAAGTATAAAGTAGTACACGAATTCTGACAGCTTGATGAGACTGTGCCTACCTAGCTCAGTCGGCAGAGGCTTTGCCTAGTGCGCAAAGAGTCGTGGCTTCGAGTCCCACCGGAGGTCGCAATTTTTCGGACCTGCTTTGGTACACGACTTTCTTCTTATTGGTATAACCTCGGGCACCACATCCTGAAGTTGGGGACCTTACTGGTATCTCATGTAACCATGCCCACTGGAAGAACTAGGCTCTGCCGCGGAATAATGCCTTGTTTGGGGCCTGCTCGTTTCAGTTTCATTTTGAAAATTTAAAATTTAAAATACGCCTTAGCAGCAAAAGCTTAAAGAGGATTTCCAAGAAATATCATATGTAACTACCCCGGAAAAGCTGAGGTTCAACTGGGGAATAATGCAACCTTAGGGTCCTGATTGTTAAATTTAATACAACAGAACGAATCTGGATTGTTTTTAATGAGTGAATCATGAAAATGAATAAATTCACAAACTTTCAGCAGAATATCGTTCCGTGACTCAAAAATTGTGTGCAGAGCTACCCTCCCGCACATCACTTTATATATAATTGGATTTCGGAAATAATCGAGAGAGGACCAAAGAAGAGTTTTTATGAGAGAGTACTCCACCCAACGATCATGACTCAAAAGATTTCGGGTCTGACTCAAGAAGTGGGTGTGCTCAGGGTACAGCATTGCATTGCAGTGCACTACACTACAGTGCACTACACTACAGTGCATTGCATTACAGTTTGACAAAGCTGTAAGCTGGAAAATTTATGTATAACTTGTATAAGCATAAAATAACCTGAGTTACGTCAACAAAAAGTATTTTTGACTTGAACAAACTGTTATAACTGTTAATCTGATAAATAGAAGGTTACTCTTCAAGTAGAGGCTTGTTTTTAAAATATTTACCAGTAGTAAAAAGCATGCCAATAACGCCATTGAATTCTTCACACTATGAGCTTCATTTTGATATAAATATCATTGGCCTACTCCAAATATTGAGGAAGTTATGAACGTTTTAATATTACTACTACCATGGTTTAAGCCGTTTAAGCGCGTGATTTTACGCGGCTTAAAAATCAGACAATTTGAACTGAATTTTAAGCCATCTGCTTAAATGGCCTAAACTAAAACTTTATGAAAAGGGGATCGGCTTAAACAGCCTAATTTTAAGCCACTGCATTTTTAAGCCGGTGTGCTTTTTATGAAAAGTATTCGGCTTAAAGTTTAAGCCGATGGGTATTTATGAAAAGGGTCGGCTTAAATGGCTTAAATTTAAGCCGTTTAAGCCATTTAAGTCATTTAAGCCGTTTAAGCCGGTGTCCCTTTTCATAAATAAATTCACTTAAGCTAAGCCGTTTAAGCGCTTATTAGGAAATGGCCCTAAGAAGATCAGGGTCGCCGTTTTACTTTCTTTTAAGGTGGTGATTCCCTTTGGTCGCATAAAGTTTGCACCATTATTACTCGTTCATTACTTGGAGTTAAGAAGCCATTTTTATATCCAAATGTAGCTTGACATTTTCTCTTTTTAATGCATGCCACAAAACTAATGTTGCTTTTCTAAAATATTTTTAACACATTTTAGAAGAAGTATAATTTTCCAGAATTTTTGCAGACTCGAGTAAATTTTTTCGCGAGACATCGGTTATATCATTTGATATCAGCATCAAATAGCTGGGGTCGATTTTTTTATTGTGAAATCGCTCTTCGTTGTAGAGAAATAAGCTGAATATGTGCGTAACCTGTATTTTGCCTACTTTTTCCAAATTCGTCTTGCGATTACTTTAGCTAGAAAGCAGCAATCGGGGCAACTAAAAAATCGTCCCTGGGTATATGTGTGCAGAACATATTTGTTCAGTAGCAGTCCTCCAGCTTGCATGGTGAATGCTCTGCAATCTTTAGAAAAAACTTCGTCGTGTTTTTGCAAAAACTACATTTTTTATGATAGCAGTCTACAGGATAGCGGTTGGATGGAAGGCGATCATGCGTCGGATAATTTGTTCCTGTGAAACCTTCAGATCGACGCCCTTAGGGCCTTTTCGCGAATGGGTTAAACGAGTTAAAATTAACTCGATCCTTTTCGCGAATGAGTTAAAAGAGTTAAATTTAACTCACCGAGTTAAGCAGAGTTAAAATTTTTAACCCTTCGGTCATTCGCGAAAAGAGTTAAAAATTAACTCTTTTAACTCTACTCTTTTCGTGAATGACATGTAGAACTCTACCCTTTTCGTGAATGGGTTAAATTTAACTCTTTTAGCTCGCTCGCGTCGTTTTACACTGAATTTTAACCCCCTTCTCAGCACGCGGGTTAAACGAGTTAAAAATATTATACGCTTTGCATTATTATTACCACGTTTTGCGCACATAATAAAGCTTTAAATATGACAAGATAATCCAACCAATGAAAGGACAATACGTAATTTCATTGGATGGTTCAAAATACTTCAAAATTGATTAAACTTTTGCCAATATTCTGCTGAATTATTCACAGTAAAGCAACATAATATTTAGTAAAATAGAAAATAGATGGAAAATTATTTAAACATGCTGCTTTATTAGAAGTAATAATTAATTAGAATTAATTATAGGAGATAATACTAATTATAAATAAGCATTAAATTATAAATTATTTTTGCCAGGTATTTGACAGCACTTAATGAATGCAAATTTGAAGAATGTATAAGAGCTGGCAACATTAAAGCCGAATATATATGAGAAAACTGGAACCATTCGACCGCCTTTTTCCGAAAAGTATACTTATTAAGACCCGATTTTGCTACGGATAACATAAACCAAAAAGTAAGATTGTAAAATTAAAAATTAATGCAAACTTTAAAATTTAAAATTTTGAACAATATCTCGACTAACATTGCGCGAAAGCCTAAGTGTAGGTTTTAGTTTCAACTGGTGACGCTCCATAACAGAATTACAGGGTCGATGATTGTTATCCCAACTGCCCTTTTAAGGAGGGGGGGGGGTCACTTTGGTCAAAAATCGATAGTCACGGATTTCGCTCATTTTCACACAATATGCCCCCATATGTTCTCAAAAATAACCTAGAACATTAGCGTTCGAAATCAAACTGTGACAGAGTTATTCAGGTTCAAAGCCGGAAAACTTGAAAACTCCGGTGATGAGCCCTGCAAGGTCAGGTGGAGACCAAACGCGACCGAAAACAGGATTAACCGATACACCAAATTAAAGCCTTTACTAAGGTAATATTTAAGTGCAGACGTGGCTCAAGGCCAGCTATCCTGGCGTTCATAATACATGCTTGAGTGCTGCACTGACCTAACCTTGCAGGACTGCCCAGTGTAACTTTAACTCGTTTTATCTTGCACAGACAACATTTTAGACCCATGGTTGTATGAGAAAAGTTGCTCCTCGTTCCATTAGCTATCGATAGATACCCATTTTGTCTACCTATATTTGGAAAAATTTTAAAATTGACATTTTTCACCTGAATTATCAAAAGAATGTGAAAATTACGAAAAATGGCCATTTTTAGCAAAATTTGCTGTTTTTGTGGCAAGTTTTTTGAGCTTACTGTAGATGATAGAAACATGCGAATACTTCCATAAGACGTGGTTTTATGCGTAGAGTGCAGCTATCTATTGGCCGTTTCTGTAGCTTGTGCCAATCGTTCAGAACAAGCAAAAGAGTACCGTAGGTCCTGTTTTTCATGGTCCGAAAATGGCCGATTTTCCAAAATTCTGACTTTAAAAATTCGCCAAAAATATAATGCTGAACAGAATCGCTTCAGAGGAGACAGCTGCACTCTACAATATGTCCTCAATGGTTCTGAAAAGGTTTCAGAGTTCTGACTCTTATACAGCGAAAAAATTTTCTGCCACAAACTTTTTAACCTAACTTTTTCATTTTCCTATGTTTAACACATGTCGAGGTCACGTTTGAGGTCCTGTACAGAACGATAGAAGCAATATTTCGCAAAACGCTCTTGTCTTGATTCGCGGACCCATGGGGACTACAAAAAATGTGAAAATGAGCAAAATCGGAGGTGGTCGAAAAATCGGCAAAAAAGTGACCCCCCCTTAAGGGCAACCATTTCAAGTGAAACTTGAAATCTGTTTACGAAATTTAATTTAATAAAATGTTTATCTATTTAATTTTGTTAATTATTTTATTTTAATTAATTAAATAATTAAATAAATAATTAATTCGTTTATTAATTAATTTATTTAATTTTAACTTTTCTCGCGAATGCAGTGTTCATTTTGGCTTCTCCAGTTTTATCTCTTTTAACTCTTTTCGCGAATGCAGAGAGTTAATTTTAACTCTCCAGTTTTAACTCTTTTAACTCTTTTCGCGAATGCGGAGAGTTAATTTTAACTCTTCGAATTTTAACTCTTCCACTTTAAACCCTGCAGAGTTAAAAGAGTTAAAAACGTGCAGAGTTAAAATTAACTCTATGCATTTATGAAAAGGGTTAAAAGCGTTAATTTTAACTCTACTCTACTCTACTCTACTCATTCGCGAAAAGGCCCTAAGTTTGATTTTACGGCTTGCGTAGTTCAAGAAATGTTGGATTATTTGATTTCTGCAAAAATGACAAGTTTTCGACGCCAAAACAAGAAAATCGGCTATATCTCACTGTAGAGAAAAGCTAGACACTTGCTTTACAAAGCAAAAAATGTGAAGCACAATGAGATCTTTCCAATGAATATAGTCACAACTGTATAGCAGCTGCCAAGCATTCAGAAATTGGGAAAAACCACTCCGACCGGAAATCTCGAATTTTTGAATCGGGATTGCGCAGAGGGAGTTAGAACGCTAAAAGAACTTATTTCGGAAAGTTTCATCAAATTTCATCTTGATTTACGCCGTCAAATAACAGATAAGGGCTATTGTTCTAGAGCACTCAAGGTATCGTTTTTACTAGTGTGGCCGAGGAACGGTTCAATCAAAAAAAGCTTAAACTGTACTTGGATAAATATCGTATGAAACATACTGTGAACTTAACTATTTAATATTTAATTCAATTAACCCTTTTTTTCATTTTAAGTTTTATGCGTTTACGTCACGTCTTCAGGCGACCAGCGGGGAAACCCCTTTTGTGTTTATCTATATTTTATATATTTAAAGTTCCTTAAAAGCATAGTTCCATACAGCACTGAAGTACAGGTAAACTGAAGTTTGTGACTGAGTAGTCAGTAGTGGGTATTAGGATAGGTGTAGTCTCACCCAGGCACAAGTCTCACTGAGGCACACTTAGTCTCACTCAGGCACAGTGAGTCTCACCCAAGCACAAGTCTCGCTGAGGCACTAAAGTCTCACTCAGGCACAAAACGGTCTCACTGAGGCACACAGTAGTCTCACTGAGGCACAATTATGAAAAAACCAAGTGTACATAGATTCTGACTTTAATTTGATACCAAGCAAGATTAATGTAGTTATGCAAAAATGTAATGTCTGCGTTTAAACTAAACGAATTAATCGGAAAGAATTTGTTTGTTATTTAAGTTCAGAAACAATCAAGAAGTTTGTAGGTTATAACCACAAACCACATGTACTCTTTGGTTCTTATACATTTTAAAACCATATATATTTTTAGTGTTGGAGAAAATTTAAACTACCTTCTGAAACGTCTTTTTTCCAAAACACAGAAACAAGAAACAAGGAAAAGGTTTCCGATTCTAAATTCCTACTTTAATTCAAATTTGTGTTCACATCTATTTAGACTTCAGATTCCAATGCATTCCTTGTGAATCTGAAAACTTGTCTAATTTTAGGTAGCAATGTAAATCAAACAGATGCCATCTAACAAAAAGCAAGGTAATTAAATTAAATCTTCCTACGACATATACACTTCTGCAGTAAAATATACCGCTAAATCAGCACAAACAAAACAATTTCGCTCCCTAAATTTTTTGGTCAGACTTTGGTTGTCTTTTCTAATCGCTTTGAGATCTTACCGAAAGAAACTACATGCTATTGTGAAAATAAAACTGTTAGCTATTGCCAAAAGTATTTCGTTTAGTAAGTGTCAAAAGGTTCCAGTTTTGTATTAAAGCGTTATATATTTCAAGTTCATGCTTAATTTAAAACTTAAAATTCTCTTCTTAACCCTTAATTAATCAATGACAGAAAGTTGTAACCTTTAGCCATTAATATGGTTTCGAAAATCACTAAAAAAGTCACATTTTCTTGAGTTTTCGAAATTTTTGAAAAATTAAAAATAAGAATTAAAACTGCAGCAACAAACGACAGCTCTAGTGTATGGATGTAATGATTTGCTTAAGAGTATATATTAATACAAATTTCAGAACAGAAAATCTTCTTGTGCCTGGGTGAAACTAATTGTGCCTGGGTGAAACTAATTGTGCCTGGGTGATACTAATTGTGCCTGGGTGATACTAATTGTGCCTCAGTGAGACTGATTGTGCCTCTGTGAGACCATTCTGTGCCTCAGCGAAACTACATTGTGCCTGG
Source organism: Trissonchulus latispiculum (assembly GCA_030248195.1). Classification (NCBI taxonomy): domain Eukaryota; kingdom Metazoa; phylum Nematoda; class Enoplea; order Enoplida; family Ironidae; genus Trissonchulus; species Trissonchulus latispiculum. Next base: position 37,380 of record JASAND010031261.1, read on the forward strand.
GTGAGACACAATCTAAAATGGCAACAAATTGTTTCTTCAACAAATTGGTATATCCAATGGGGTAAAATGCTGCTCCAACTATAGCTAATCTAACCTTAAACTATTTTGAGCATAAATTTTATAACCGACAAAGATAATTCAGACCTGGCTAGTTTCTTATCTATATACATATATGGATACAGTGACGATATCACAACCATTAATGACCATAACGTCTTAGGAAAATCAACCTAAAATTTAAATACAATTTAGAACTAAATAAAGTAAATTCAAGTAATAAAGAAGCTAATGTATTAGACTTAAACATAAGTATTTCTCATGAAACTCGCACTGCTAAAATGTATGGCAAATGGGAGGATTTCGATATTTGTACTTACAAATTCCTCCGCACTCTAATATATCTAGTGAGAATCATGAAAAATACAATAATCTGTCAATTAACATGAATCTATGAAATTAGTGACAAATTAATTTATCTCAGAAAAAACTGTAAAGATCTATTTGAAACTTGTATGAATAGAGGACATTCAAAGAAGATGTTCTTACGCAGCTTAGATAAAGCACTTAAACAACAAACATGGATAAAGAAAATTCCAACTTATTGATGAAAATAACGTAAGAACACATTATTCACTAATTAATTTAGAATGTATAGTATTTATTTGACTTATATATTTCAAGATATATTGCGCGTTGTGCGTACCACTCACCAAGTTGCTCCTAAAATACTCTTTACTTCTACTTACCTGTCTCACCAGTGAGGTCAGAATCCAGACTGCAGAAGGGGAAGTTCTTGGGTTCGGCCACAGAAATCCAATTTTTCCGGTTTTTGCCCAAAAACAGGAAAAATCCGGAATGTGGTGGGGTGAGGGACCCCTCTGGAAGGAGAGGGGTGATGTCCAGGTCTGGGAGGAACTTTCCCCAACCCCCCCCCCCAAACACATGTATGTCGAGGTCTATTGTTTTTGTTTGCATGCATACACTAAACACATGTGAATAGGACCACAGGACAGAAGCGTTTTTTTATTCCTTTTCAATCAGTTGTTCAAAAACCTAAAGCGCAAACTAGTATGTCGGTACGCCACTGGCGACGCCCGCCGGAGCACTAGTATCAGTCTGGCAGAGTGGTCAGCGAGTGAAAACACCTAACCTGTATGACTGTGTCTGTATCACATCGTAGTGGTTGATTCATATCTGTTATCTATTTTACCCTCAGTATTTTTGGGTGGCTTTGCTTGTGCATGGTAATTGCTCCCAAGGATGTTTTATCCATAAAATATATTATGTTTGTTATTGGCCTATATGTGATGTTCTTATTAGTACCTATCGTTCCAACATTTTCTCTGGCTACCTTCCCCTCACAAGCGGGGATGGGGTATATTTATCGATCCCTCCTCCCACCCAAACGGGGGAACATTCTCGCATTGTGGACGGAGCACCGTTGCGCATTGCGAAGAAGGGAAACCTATATTGGTGAGCTTACTGTTTTTCTTATATATAGTGCAATTATCCGCTGAAAGCAGCTTATTGAATTAATACTCTACGTGGTCTAGATTTCGTGTGTTCCAAGATTCATTCTTGCAAGTGATACACCACGTTAAAACTTTGGGTATAGAAGATATAGTATCTTAAATTGCTTTCGTTTTTATGCTTATCAGTTAACCGGCAATGTGGTAATATTTGGATGCTGCTGTGAACCGTGGTGGCAGTGTTGTTTTGTCCATTTTGTTCTGTTCTTTCTGTACTGAACGGTCATGTATTGTCTCACGGACCTATGGAGCGAGTACAATGCTGAGAAAAAGTGCGGTGATTGTTTAAAGTGAAACTTCTTTATATGATTACAGTACATGGATTAATTATTGGGTAGCCATTGTTTTAATTGTTTGCCTAATTGACGTAACAAAATTTCGTCTTTTTCATAAATAATTGATACTCATTACAAGCGCTCAAATCTAACCTACGATTTACGTAACTTATTAAGCAGTTATAAGTAAAAATTTGTGTTTACTCCTGCCAGATGACATCTTTAAGATGCTCATATATTATTTGTAAAGATAGATTGTACATTTATTCAGTGTTTTTGGGAAGCTGAGGTATACTAAATACTACAAACAGCAACACTTATCGTGAAATTCAACCACATAATTAAAATAATATATTAAAAAAAATAAATACATTTAAGCCTAATCTCTTAATATCTGCTGTAATGACAACACACAAGACTACCATTTATCATATAATTCCAAAATTTCCTAAAACTCTTGTAGAGTCTAAGAACTAGCTCTAGTCATAACACTGCTTGTAATCCTCTTTCCTAAAATACTCAAGCTTATTTCCACTGCATTCATTAAGAAAAAGCGAAGTAACATATTGGAATGTACTGCAAACTGTAATCCTTTCTGGATCATCGATTAGCGGTAAAACACTATACTACAAACACTAAAGCGGTTAAGTAGAAATAAAATGGCCCAAACAAGTAATGCATATGACTTTACTGTATATACTATGTACTTTTACTATCATAACACTTTTGTCATTTCACTTTAAGCCATATAGTAAACTATGACGTGACTAACCATATTCACATTCTATATGGCAAAGCGTATTAGGGACAGCCTAAATTTCATCCTGCCCTTTTACACTAAATGATATAAATGTTACAGTTTTAGCTTGGTATTCATGGCTGGAATTTTAGATTAAATCTAAGTCTTAATGGTTTTTTGCACCCTGCTGTGAGGTTTCCAATTTGAAATCTAACAGAAAGGTCAAATGATGGTCAACTCTAATACACTGATTTCAATACACTTTACAAACAGAGGGGACCAGTAGAGGAGGCCCCAGCGGTGAATGTATAAAGCCAACAAATTGAAATGATGCAAATACAATTGACTTTTTTACTTTAAAGCAAATGCTTGACTAACTACTTTAAAATAACAGTTAACATGGATTAAAAATTATCTTTAAATTATTATAAAATTATGTCATGTAGTGATGCCAAAGTCACTGATGTGGAAGGAGTCAAGTCAAATTTTTTCATGTTTATACCATAGCTTATTAATTGCGCGTAACAAGTATATAATTTTGTAACACCGTTGAATAGAATTCTAAGGAAACAATTTAATGAATCTACATTAATTAAATACAGTCAAGTTTTTCAGTTAATGTTTTCTTTTGGATGAAAAGTCAAGTTGTATTTAGAACACACTGTTAAAAATGGGGTATAGTCTCCCTCCCAGGCTCTGGTCTCACTGAGGCACAACTAGTCTCACTCAGGCCCAGTGAGTCTCCCCAGGCACAAGTCTCGCTGGGGGCATAAAAGTCTCACTCAAGCACAAACCGGTCTCACTGGGGGCCACAGTGGTCTCACTGTGCCACCCGTCCATGTCAAAACCAAGTGTACATGATTATGACATCTAAGTTTAAACTAAGCAAGATTAATATAATTATGTAAAAATGCAATGTTTAGTTTTAAACTAAACGAATTAATCGGAAAGAATTTGTTTGTTATTTAGGTTCAGAAACAATTAAGAAGTTTGTAAGTTATAACCACAAAGATAACACAAAAACGACGGGTACTACTTTGGTTCTTATACATTCTAAAAACATATACTTTTAGTTTTTGAAAAAATTTAAACAATCTTCTGAAACTTCTTTTTTCCAAACCACAGAAACAAGAAACAAGGAAAAGGTTTCCGATTCTAAATTCCTACTTTAATTCAAATTTGTGTTCACATCTATTTAGATTTCAGATTCCAATACATTCCTTGTGAATCAGAAAACTTGTCTAATTTTAGGTAACAATGTAAATCAAACAGATGCCATCTAACAAAAAGCAAGGTAATTAAATTAAATCTTCCTACGACATATACACTGCTGCAGTAAAATGTACCGCTAAATCAGCACAAACAAAACAATTTCGCTCCCTAAATTTTTTGGTCAGACTTTGGTTGTCTTTTCTAATCGCTTTGAGATCTTACCGAAAGAAACTACATGCTATTGTGAAAACAAAACTGTTGCCAAAAGTATTTCGTTTAGTAGTGTCAAAAGGTTCCAGTTTTGTATTAAAGCGTTATATATTTCAAGTTCATGCTTAATTTAAAACTTAAAATTCTCTTCTTAACCCTTAATTAATCAATGACACAAAGTTGTAACCTTTAGCCATTAATATGGTTTCGAAAATCACTAAAAAATCACATTTTCTTGAGTCTTCGAAATTTTTGAAAAATTAAAAATAAGAATTTTAACTGTAGCAACAAACGACAGCTGTAGTGTCTGGATGTAATGATTTGCTTAAGAGTATATAGTAACACAAATTTCAGAACAGAGAATCCTCTTGTGCCTGGGTGAAACTAATTGTGCCTGGGTGATACTAATTGTGCCTGGGTGATACTAATTGTGCCTCAGTGAGACTGATTGTGCCTCAGCGAGACTTCAAGTTCTGTCTTAAATTCTGTGCCTCTGTGAGACCATTTTGTGCCTCAGCAAAACTACATTGTGCCTGGGTGAGACACAATCTAAAATGGCAACAAATTGTTTCTTCAACAAATTGGTATATCAATGGGAGCAAATGCTGCTCCAACTATAGCTAATCTAACCTTAAACTATTTTGAGCATAAATTTATAACCGACAAAGATAATTCAGACCTGGCTAAGTTTCTTATCTATATACATATATGGATACAGTGACGATATCACAACCATTAATGACCATAACGTCTTGGAAAGAAATCAACCTAAAATTTATCCCCCAGATTTAGAACTAAATAAAGTAAATTCAAGTAATAAAGAAGCTAATGTATTAGACTTAAACATAAGTATTTCTCATGAAACTCGCACTGCTAAAATGTATGGCAAATGGGAGGATTTCGATATTTGTACTTACAAATTCCCTCCGCACTCTAATATATCTAGTAAAATCATGAAAAATACAATAATCTGTCAATTAACACGAATCTATGAAATTAGTGACAAATTAATTTATCTCAGAAAAAACTGTAAAGATCTATTTGAAACTTGTATGAATAGAGGACATTCAAAGAAGATGTTCTTACGCAGCTTAGATAAAACACTTAAACAACAAACATGGATCAAAAAAATTCCAACTTATTGATGAAAATAACGTAAGAACACATTATTCACTAATTAATTTAGAATGTATAGTATTTATTTGACTTATATATTTCGAGATATATTGCGCGTTGTGCGTACCACTCACCAGAGTTAGCCTAAAATACTCTTTACTTATACTTACCTGTCTCACCAGTGAGGTCAGAATCCAGACTGCAGAAGGGAAGTTCTTGGGTTCGGCCACCTGAAATCCGAATTTTCCGGTTTTTGCCCAAAAACAGGAAAAATCCGGAATCTGGTGGGGTGAGGGACCCCTCTGGAAGGAGAGGGTGATGTCGGGTCTGGGAGGGAAACTTTCCCCAAACCCCCCCCCCAAGCACATGTATGTCAGGGTCTATTGTTTTTGTTTGCATGCATACACTAAACACATGTGAATGGGACCACAGGACAGAAGCGTTTTTCTATTCCTTTTCAATCAGTTGTTCAAAAAACCTAAAGCTGCAACTAGTATGTCGGTACGCCACTGACGACGCCCGCCGAATACTAGTATCAGTCTGGCAGAGTGGTCAGCGAGTGAAAGCACCTAACCTGTATGACTGTGTCTGTATCACATCGTAGTGGTTGATTCATATCTGTTATCTATTGTACCCTCAGTATTTTGGGTAGCTTGCTTGTGCATGGTAATTGCTGCCCCAAGGATGTTTTATGCATAAAATATATTATGTTTGTTATTGGCCTATATGTGTGTTCTTATTAGTACCTATCGTTCCAACATTTTCTCTGGCTACCCCCCCCCCCTCCCACCAAACGGGGATGGGGTATATTTGTCGATCCCTCCTCCCACCCAAACGGGGGAACATTCTCGTATTGTGGACGGAGCACCGTTGCGCATTGCGAAGAAGGGAAACCTATATTAGTGGCTTACTGTTTTTCCTTATGTAATAGTGCAATTATCCGCTGAAAGCAGCTTATTGAATTAATAGTCTACGTGGTCTAGATTTCGTGTGTTCCAAGATTCATTCTTGCAAGTGATACACTGCGTTAAAGCTTTCGGAATGAAGATATAATTATCTTCGGTAGCTTTCGTTTTTATGCTTATCAGTTAACCGGCAATGTGGTATTATTTGGATGCTTGCTGTGACCAGTGGTACAATTGCTTAGTGTTGTTTTGTCCGTTTTTGTTCTGTTCTTTCTGTACTGAACGGTCTTGTTTTGTTTTACGGACCCATGGAGCGACTACAATACGAGAAAAAGTGCGGTGATTGTTTAAAATTAGCGACTTCTTTATATGATTACAGTGCATGGATTAATTATTTAGTAGCTATTGTTTAATTGTTTGCCTAATTGACGTAA
>JASAND010031263.1:0-97500 GCA_030248195.1 Trissonchulus latispiculum
GTCGCTTCTGAGTGGATGATCGCTTTACGTCATGTCAAAGTCAAAGCAAACAGCTATGCGCGGTAAACACCCCCGATATTTCAGCCTAAATGTGTAAAGCATCTTGCAGGCTTGAACCAATAGGAAGTGCTAAGTACCTCACTATAGAATGCTATTGTCAACTCTTAAGCTGACATTTACACGAAGTGATACCAGCACCAGGACTGTTAAAGCTTTCATAATGTCCCAGCATACGCAATCAGGAGTAAATCGTACAGAAGCTAGTAACAGTATTCTTGAACTGTCAACAGCAACCGGTTTTGACGTTAATTGTAAAAGTCACACCTGCCCTAATGGCTCTGGGAAGACAAGAAGTTGCCAATAATTGAAATTCAGACGTCCAAAGCTCAGGGTAACTAATGAAAATTCAAAGTTTCATGCGATATCCCCGGAACTAAGTTGGACTGCGACATTCCTAAATGTCTCAGCAATTCACTTGAACACCGAAAGGTTAAAATTAGTGTAATAAACTAGTCTCACTGACCGAGGAGGTAACCTAGTGTTATTGCGTTTCACTGAAGATGTGCAATCGTTTCCGCCCAGGACACTTTTCTTCTGTTCTTTCAATCCTGAGTTTAACCATTCACTTTGTGCTTAACAAAAGTAAAGGTCCGTTCATAGTTCCTGTCGCAAGCAGACGCGCGTTGATTTTTTTTTTCCTTCGTACGTAAACGTCTGCATGCGTTCGTAGGCATGAATTCGTTTCTATTTATTTTAAACGCGCGCCGCTATGCGTTCGCTACTATGAATTCACCTTTAGCCTCCCGCTTGGAAACTGGGAGCTAACATGCGCGAAAGTTGCCCATTTATAGATGGGGGAGTTCCGACAGTTCCTCCTTCCTATTTTGCTCAGGAGGAAGCCAAATGTCAATACAAGACTGCAGAAACCAAGAAGCCCTTCTCTTCTGTAATCTAGCTAAGGATTAAAGGAATCCTGATATCCTAACAGGCCCTTGTGAAGGGATGAATTAGATAAGAGCAGACTTATTTTAATAGGTCCTAAATTTGAATAAGGGTTCTTAAGTTTGGACTAGGTGTGTTTTTGACCACACTGAATACACATATTTTGACAATTGCGTTTTTTATGTTCTAAAATTAGACATCTCTGGACCAAATGGAAGATTCGGTTTAGCAGATTTAGGTTAAAGCACAAAACTTCCTTAACTCTAAGCTAAAGTTTAAGCAAAGCTGACATATACTGAGCCAAAGAAAACCTAAATGAAGGAACAAAGTTTAAATTCAGTTATGTACCCGACAACCAGTATTCGCAACCTATTGGTCCCATGCGATCGAAAAATCAAGTTCTCCCTGAATTTTGAGATATTTGAGCTCATCGTGGTAGAAATCGCACAGCCTAAACTCATTGTAGCCCTTTTTGTAACTGGTTCTGCAAATATTTTGCTTATTGATTTCTGATTAAACACTCAACTGTTATGTAAATACAATAAGAAGATAAACACAGCGCAGCTGCAGCAAGATGATGTCACGTTCAATTACCTTTGGGCTGAGCATAAAATGGTGGGTGAGCAACAAAAGAAGTGGGGGATCAGATTTGATTGATAAATTAATTTATGATAAATCTATGGTTTCGACTCCTGGCGGAATTAATAGTATTCTTCTGTCCAATACTTGCCGGACATCAGTGTGACTTGAAGCTTCTTGTTTTTTTATGATGTTTTACGGAATACGGTGTTGGAAGCAAACATTCAATCTTAAGCTTGGTTCGATTGTGGCTGTCTGGTTCAATCGGTGAAGCGTCGGCGTTCCAGCGTCGGTGTATTGAACCAAAGGTTGTGAGTTCGATCTCCACTTCAGGCCCGTATTCTTCGGGTTTGAGATTCCTCAGTGACACATCCTTCGTTCTTTCATTTGTCAAAACGTGGCGTCCCCCAAAAAACTTTTGAACTTAACAAATTTGGGAACTAAAATTGCCTCAAGGCACCAATTACTACAAGCAATAGCGCATAACAGAATAAGAGTACGAAACGCTTGCACTACTATGTACTAAACTTGCTTAGCGTGAAGTCGGAACCTCGCCCCCCAAGTTTTCGGGGGGGGGACCCACCCTGAACTATTTATTTACATGCTTTCATGCAAACGTGTGTCTGCTATGTGATTCGCTAATTAGCCTGAGGCTTACGGTGGGTATTTTATTCTAATTACTTAAGCTATAGCTTTAGGCCAATACAATTAAAAAACTAAGTTCGACAACTTTGTAGCATTTTTTCTGCTCTTTCCAATGATATAAAAATTGTTGCAGACTACATTCGGACGAATTTTTGTTTTATGTTTCTCTCCATCTCTCTCCTTTTGGTGGGTGATCCCGAGTTAAGGAACCGAGCATTCCAAGCATGTTCAGTACATAGTAGTGTAAGTGTTTATACTGTTAAGGGTTAGAAATAGAATTTCTATATTCAAGATGCAAGACGAAAGAAAGAACGGTGTCACTGGAGCGAGCATTTCAGATCCCAGAAAAATTCCAGCCTGAGGTGGGTATCGAACCTTTGGCTGACTTGACCAACACTCGATTGAGCCGACTCGAACCTAACAATGTTTTCGCTTTTCTTGCTTGTTCTTAACAACTCAACAAACCTGTAAAAATGTTGGCATAATATCCATTTTGCTTGTTACGTAAGCAATGTTGTTTCGCATTTTGTTATAATGCGTTTAAGCCTGTCTTGATCTATAATGTCAGCTGATTTTGCTGCTCTCTGATTGGTTGTTTCATGGGGATCCCCATAGAATATCGCTCAGTGAAGAATCCGTCCCCATGGCGATTTTCATAGGGATTCCCACAAAAATCCGATGAAAATCCCCATGGGGCGTGCCTACGGGGATAGAAAGGGGTCCCCATGGGTTCCCGATGGGAAAATCCCCTGGGGAATCCCCAGAAAAATTCCCATCGTGTGAAATCGGCTTAACTGATGCTCTGAATTTCACCTTGGTTGCATCCTATATACCTGGAATAACAGAAAAATTCTACCCTTCCTCTTAGCATGGTCTAACTATTAAGCCTAAGTGGAAAAGAAATTGTTTTCTTCATTTATCGTTTGCGGATAGGAAAAGAAAGTAAAAAGTAGAATTTTATAGAATTTAGGACTGTAGCTCAAAGTTTTGCGGTGACAAATTTGGCCTGAGGGCTGCGGTCAAGATTTTGTTGATAACAGTCAACAAAAAGGTGTTCAACTGTTGTTAGTATAGCGTGGAAATTCTTGGGTGTGGTTTCTACTTCCGTCAGCAAGAGAAATTTATTTTCCCGTGCTCTTGAAAGCAAACAGTTGCAAAAACACCAGTTCTAAATTATGTTCCAGGGGATAAAATGTGGACAAAACCCTCCTGAAAGAAGCTGAAAACTTCCAGAACCTATGTCACAGGTTTTTTATCTATCCAATTTATTTACTAGCGTAATTTACTCTATTCTCACTAGGGCTCTGCGCTAGTTGGATGTGATAACGAATTTATCCTTTCTGATAACTGGGAAAGACTTTTTGCGGCCGGAGCCTCGAAATTAGTGAAAACATTGAACATCTCATCATCTTGGCATTAGTGGTTGGCGCTTAGTTTCTTAATTTTTTTCATCTAGGCTAAAACCTTATGTTTTCAGCTTAGTTCAGGGCTGATATGCTAATTGTCGGGTTGGCACGCAAAATCCGGCATGTCAGTGCATAACTGACATGAACTTGATAATTATTGATTATTGTTAGGATAGGATGTATTTTGTTGCCAAGAAATCTTGTGTAAGGACTAAGCACCATTTCAGCCAAATAGGATAAAGTTTGGTATTGGTATGATTTCTACCACGATGAGCTCAAATATCTCAAAATTCAGGGAGAACTTGATTTTTCGATCGCATGGGACCAATAGGTTGCGAATACTGGTTGTCGGGGCAGCGATAACTGAATTTAAACTTTGTCTTTCCATTTAGGTTTTCTTTGGCTCAGTATATATAAGGTTTCAGCTTAAGCTTAAACTTTAGCTTAGGAGTTAAGGAAGTTTTGTGTTTTAACCTAAATCTGCTAAACCGAATCTTCCATTTGGTCCAGAGATGTCTAATTTTAGAACATAAAAACGTAAGTGTCAAATATGTGTATTCAGTGTGGTCAAAAACACACCTAGTCCAATTTAAGAACCCTTATTCAAATTCTAGGGCCTATTAAAATAAGTCTGCTCTTATCTGGACCATGGCTTCACAAGGACCTGTTAGGATATCAGGATTCCTTTAATCCTTAGCTAGATTACAGAAGAGAAGGGCTTTTTGGTTTCTGCAGTCTGTATTGACATTTGGCTTCCTCCTGAGCAAAATAGGAAGAGGATCTGTCGGAACTCCCCCATCTATAAATGGGCAACTTTCGCGCATGCTAGTCGAAGCTCTAAGGGGAGGCTAAAGGTGAATTCATAGTAGCGAACGCATAGCGGCGCGCGTTTAAAATAAGTTGTAACGAATTCATGCTCACGAACGCATGCAGACGTTTACGTACGCGTCAACGCGCGTCTGCTTGCGACAGGAACTATGAATGCACCTTTACTTTTGTTGCATAATGTGAATGGTTGAAATCAGGATTGAAAGAACAGAAGAAAAGTGTCCTGGGCGGAAACGATTGCACATCTTCAGTGAAACGCAATAACACTAGGTTACCTTCTCGGTCAGTGAGACTAGTTTATTACGCTAATTTCAACCTTTCGGTGTTCAAGTGAATTGCTGATATTTAGGAATGTCGCAGTCCAACTTAGTCCGAGATATCGCATGAAACTTTGAATTTTCATTAGTTACCCTGAGCTTTGGACGTCTGAATTTCAATTATTGGCAACTTTTGTTCAGAGCTAATAGGGCAGGTGTGACTTTTACAATTAACGTCAAAACCGGTTGCTGTTGACAGATCAAGAATACTGTTACTAGCTTCTGTACGATTTACTCCTGATTGCGTATGCTGGGACATTGTGAAAGCTTTAACAATTCTGGTGCTGGTATCACTTAAGAGTTGACAATAGCATCCTATAGTGAGGTACTTAGCACTTCCTATTGGTTCAAGCCTGTAAGATGCTTTACACATTTAGGCTGAAATATCGGGGGTGTTTACCGCGCATAGCTGTTTGCTTTGACTTTGACATGACGTAAAGCGATCATCCACTCAGAAGCGACTTAGTTCAAACGCATATAACACATCGTTAACAACGGTAAGCGGTACCCCCGACCTCCTAAGTCTTGCCCTTACCGACTTCAATTCAAATGTAAGGATTCGTTGCAAATTTATTTGGGTTAGGTGCAACACTACTAGGTTATTTGAGATAATATAATCAGATAGCAGAGATCTCCTCCCCCGTCTGGTGAGGCGTAGCGCAAAGGTTTACGGTAGATTCAACTTATTCTCAAAAAGGTTCCCCACCAGGGTGGAGGTCGCAAACAGCCAAACAGATCAATCCAACCTAAGCCTGCATTGGCGACCCCCCCCCAAGTGGGCAACCCATTTGGCAACCCCCATTTGGCAAAACGGCGGGAGGGGGTATGTTTGTCGACCCCAAGTCGATTCAATTCGGGGGAACAATCGCTTATTGCGGTGGAAGCACCGTTACGCAATGCCAAGAAGAGGAGCCCTCTAGCGTCTTACTCTTCTTCTAATATAGGACAATAATTCTGCACTCTACACTATGCACACACTTTTATTTTGCTTGAAAAATTTTGCAAAACTAAACCATGGACAACAACACACTATTATGGGACTCATTCTTTCAGTTCCTGTTAAAACGCATTCATATATGCGTTTAATTAATCTGAGAATAAATAATTTAAATAGTAATTCATCAATGTACTGAAATTTTTAGACTATTTCAGCAGGATATTTCAGTCCATTCCCGGCATAGTTGAGCTATGTATTTGGTATTTCTGACTGTACTACTCATTTTTAACACAGTTCACGGCTGGTCCCCCTCCTATTTGGCCGACCAATTGGCTTCTGAGATTGGCCGGGTCCGAAAAAGCTATGCCAATCCGACCGGCCTGAACAATTTCTGGTCATCCCTCCAAGACTCTCAGGACGATTATGGCGGATGGACAAGAGGAAGAAAATAGCGGTGGCAGAAAAGACAAACTTAATAAAATAATAATTTTTTAAGTAATAGTTTCTGGATGTGTTGTGCTTGTTACTGGAAAACGAAGGTCAACCGAATCTAATGCGCCATCTAGTCTAATCTAATCTAATCTAATCTAAGGAAAAAGTGTGTGCTATATTGAATACTTGATGATCTTATCTTGTTGATATCAACTCTCCTAGGGCCTTTTCAAGAAAGGGTAGAGTTGATTTAAAATTAACTCGATCCTATTGATGAGAGTTAAAAAGAGGGTAACTCAAGTTTTAGTGGAGTTAAAGCGGGTCAAAACCATTATTTTTAACCCTACTCTACTCTACTCTACATATAATATGTGCAGGAGGGGAAGCTTTGGAGGGATGAATCGGCTGTTGAAGGCCGCCGGAAAACCGGATTCTTCTGGTTGCTTTTGCAAAAAAAAGCCGGAAAAATACGGATTCTGGCCTTGGGTGAGGGACCCCTCTGGGGGGAGGGTGAGGTCCAGGCCTGGAGAAACCCCCTAAGCACATATCCTTTCTTGAAAAGACCCCTACACAAATTCCAAATCTCTCTCTTACCTTCTCTTACCTTCTCTTAACCCCTTTCAAATGAGAGTTAACAAGTTAACTCAATCCTTTCCATAAAACAGTTTTAAAACGAAAGTCAATTTAGTGGAGTGAAACAATTTTTTTTGCTGTGCCCAGCTGTCAGTCGGTCCGAAGTCGGAGCTATACTAGTTTCTTTAATTCTAGATTTGACATGATCCTCCACTTGTGGCGTCACAAGAGACCGCTGCACTGCGAAAGTTCGGATAAGCTCAATTTTGACATCTACTCTACGCTACCAGGTTCTGAAAGCATTTCTCCATGCTAACTAATCGGTTTTTCTGCTTCCGTTGCTTGTAGTGACTATTCAGCATTACTACTGAGCCAACGAGGAGACTTGAGTTTTCAAGGCTGTTCGAGCGATCAAGCACCCTCTAAACTGACTGTCAAAGGTCATGTAAATGATAAAGTCAAAGGTAGCAGCCGCCAGGTTAAAAACCGGGATAAAACCGATTATTTGGGAGGCCGATCGATTATCCAGACCCATACTGGCATAGGTTAAGGATTCTGGCAGCAGCCAACATACCATAAAATTTAGGGCAACCAGGAGTACCACAATGGAACTACGTAGTTCCTTACTTAGACCCTTGGCTTTGTCAGATTTTTCCTTTCGCAGTCGGCGATGTACCAGAGCAGCTGCGAGTACGCAGCAGGCAACCACGATCATAACACCGACTGATCGTTTCATCACAAATCGCCAGTTTCGACCAAACGGGCTGTAGACCAAAAGAAACAGACAGCCAGGCAAGTAGGGCCCGGGGTTTACCATCAAAACTAGGGGTAGAAGGGTCAGAAACGAAATGGCCCAAAGTGCGGCGAAAACCGTCTGGGCAACTTTGGTTTCGATATGGCGAAATTTCATAGGATTAGTGATTGCCATGAATCGAAACGTCGTGATAGATAGGGTAAACATTCCGGGAGTATTTTGAGTGAAACACAAAAACGAGGACTCTAGGCCACAGTAATCGATGGTGGTTGCGGTACCGGTCCCGGTCCAAAGGGCTAGGAGTCGCTTTAGACCCACTCCACCCACAGCCAGGGCGCAGAGCAGGTTTGCCAGGGATAGATGAAACATATTTTGGTAGTGAATGCTGTTTAGGGTTTTCCGATCCAGTGCTGCAATTGTTGCTGTGATGATGCTGCAGCAGATTCCACTCAGTCCTGCCAGCACGCGTCCAACGTTGCCTCCAAGCGCTGATGCCAGAATGCCCAAGGATTCGCGTTGGATGACCGCGAAATCAGTCGAATTGGCGGGCATGACGATATCTTCCTAGGGATTAGGTCAAAAATAGGTGTGTCACTCTGGCACCGTGAATATGAATAAATTATACTTAGAATGCAAGTATATATAAACTTATTCAGACAATTTAGGTTTGAGACAATTTAGCTTGAGCTAATTCGTGGTTTCGTCCCTTTTCAAGCAAAAACCAAGGGCTTCCAACGTCAGTAGTTGGAGGACTAAATCAGAAAATGAGAGTGAACCAAGAAAATGGTGTTTCAAATGCATAATAAAATTATCTGTCATCAAGTAAGTTTTTCATCTGTTGGGTGACTAGAAAGTTCAACGTTGGTGATAATTGGTGATTAAAAAAATTGGTAACAACTGTTAAGGTCGAAAGCTTAAAGGTACAAAATTCTCTTAGTTAGGATTCGCTTTTCTTGAAAATCTGTAAAATAGAATTATCTGAAAGAACAATACAAATGTGATATAGAATTCAGGTTTCTTATGATCATAAGTTTAAGTTTAATTGCACTCAAATTAATTCAGCTCAACAATGAAATTTCTATTCAGCAAAATTTAGTTAGATTTTCAAGACATATGGACTGGTTCCCTTCAGTTCAATTTTGCCTGTCATGTGTCTAGGACAAAAATTGGCTTCGTCAAGAGCACATAATATTAGATATCTATTATGTGCTTTTGGTTTCAACCTAAGATCTTTTAGAAACACAAAATAACTATTGTCAGTGGAAAAGTTCTTTCGAAGCTAACTTGTAGTTATAATGCTCCTTTCTGGTTTACGTCACCAGGATATTAGAGCCACGTTCGTTTTAAGCTAATCCAGCATGTGCAGGTTCTGCACAAAAATAAGCTGAACTAGACAGTTCTGTAAGGGAAGCAGGCATAGGAAAGATTGATAAGCCTAATATGGGAGTTCAGCTGATGGCCCTGCGGTGTAGCGGTAGCATGTCTGTTTCCGGATCAGAAGGGCCGTGGTTCGATCCCCGGCTGGGCCAATTCTTTACTTTCAATGGTCAGTGAAATGCTGAACCTCCCTCTTCCCCTTCTCTCTTCTAGGTCCTGGTTTCGTTGGTACAAGGGTACTTGACGCCTCCCGTTCGGGCTTGTCCTCGGTTTCTTCTTGGTCCACCAGCCCTGGTAGAAGCGCTACAGTTCAACCAACAAATAAGATCTCAAACTGAATGTAGTTTAATCGGAAAATCGATTAGACAGGTCTTAAGGTTTACAAAACTACGGTTTGTTTTTTCAGTCTACAGTGTTTCGTTTGACTTGTTTACAAAGTCTTCCCTAGTTCATCCATCCCAAGCCAATGAGCAATCCAGCCATCAGTAGGGCCGATATCCCGAGGAAGTTGGCACCGCTCACTCTATGATCGCCGGGGTCGTAGTGTAAAGTGAAATTGTTACTGTCTTTCAGACCCTTGATGGCCGTGAATACAGTAACATTTCCGGAGGAATCGTTTGATTCCATCAATCGGGCCAGATATTGGCTGAACTCTGACTTAGGTTTCAGCTTATCGGGATCAATGTAGATCTGACCTTGATCTACGTCAGAGTTAATCTTGTAGTCGTAGGAGGCTTCGGAAGGGTGCTGCTCGGTCTGAGAGATATAGACTGTACATTCGCCCTTGACCATTGCGATTCTAAAAGGATAAAGGGCAAGTAGAAATTAATTACTACATCGAAAGCAGCTCGTAATGAGCAATAAGTTCTAAACTTATTGTTTGTAAAATCAGTAGGTTTTGGGCAAATTGGACACGGCTCACACCTCCTCTGGCTTCAACTATTTTGTTGCGCAACATTTTGACGACCAACACTTTGCAAAGTCATCACATAATTTCAATGATAGGTAAACGTACACTCGAGTCAAGATTAATAGTGACATTTCGAATTATAGGAGCTAGGGATATCATTATGCCCACACCATTGCGCTATGACAAAAAACTAAGTGAAGAATAGGGAAAACTGATACAAAGCCAGAAAACCTTAGTATTACCTGAAAGTTACCCCCTGTTTCGGGTCCACCTGAAATTTGACATACTGAACCTGGTCTTTGGAAAGCGTATTGTCAATTTCGTCGCCACTTGCCGGCGCCGAAGCCACGAAGCTGCAGGCCTGACCCTTCAGCTCGTCCGGAAAGTACTGAGCCAGATCGCTGTAGCTGTTCAGATTGTAGAAGTGCATACAGGTGGGCTGCGATGCCAGCTGGCGCAGATAGTCCGGTCGAATTCCGGTACCGACTCCGACCACGAACATCTGAATCCCCAGCTGTTTCACTTTCTGGGCAGCTGTGAGAGTGGCCTGGAGGTTATCGGGTTGACCGTCGGTAACCAAAACGACGACCCTTGGGAATCCGGAATTCTCGGTTCGCACCCCTTCTGCGGCTGTGAAAGAGTTGGTGGCAACATGGTCTAAAGCGGCACTCATTTCGGTGCTCCCACTCATAAACGGTATTGTCGGGACAAAGCCCAGCAGTTCTTCCTTGGATGTGTAACTGTTGAATTGAGCAACGATTCGGGTGTTGCTGGAGAATACCACAATGCCAACCTTAAAGGCAAAATCGTTGATATCCAACTTTTTGATGACACCTGCGGTGAAATCGCGAACATTCTGAAAGGTGGCAGAGCCAATGCTTCCGGACGAATCCAGCACAAATACCAGATCAGCACCTCCGTTAGAGCACAGCGGCATGATTGACTTAACATCCTTCAGAAACTTGTCAACCGTACCTGAAGTAAAGAAAGATTTGTCGTTTACCCTTTCTCGGCTTGTGATCTATCATTGGTAAGGAAGAAAGACCATAGCTCTGTTAAATATCAGCAACCCAGAAAGGTTGAAATTAATGTAATAATCTAGTCTCGCTGTCCGGGGATGTAGCGAAAACGGTAGGGCGTTCTGCTACTAACCCAAAGCTTGGCGGTTCGATCCGAGCCCTGGACACTTTTTCATATCTTTGAATTCTGATTTCAACCTTTCACATCTATGTTGTGAAGTGGATTTGTGGCTACAGCTACAGAGCAGTAGAAACTTGATAGACTCCTTCAGCCTTGGCACTATGACAGTACAATTGTTTTAGAATTACAAATCAAATGATACCCTGTCTTGTGATTACATTTGGTAGTCATACAAGTTGGTCGCTTAAGTTGAGTTAGTTATTATCCTATTAGTTTGAGCTTTCGGTATCAAATAAAGCACCAGGGCCAGTTTAGTCAAAAAGCAGGATTTACCCTTTTAAACAAAGTTTTATTTAAAACCCCATAAAACATAAGTTAGCTAGAGGCCTCTTGGTCAAGGATGAAACAATCAGCTACCATCACGTAAGTACGCCTTCGTGGGACAAATCTTTATTTATTACATTTGTACCTTGAGTAAGATCCTATTCTCTGGCTTGAGTTTTAAAAGAATCTAGAATATTGATTTGCAGATGTATACACTATTGCTTAAGTATCTAGTACCACAAAATACTTTATTGAATTAATCAACTTCCAGGAGTGGTATCCGACTCAATGGGTCACTCTGTAGACACTTTCCATTTATAATCTCGATCCTGATTTCAACCTTTCACACAAGTTACCTGCCCCTCCTTTGTTGTAATGGTCGACCCAGTACTGGGCCTGACCATTCAAGTCCATTGGTATGGGATTGGGTACCAAGGAAAGATAGCTACGGGAGATCAAGTAGCCATAGGTAGGCACTCTTAGATCCCCCTTCTTCCGATTCAAGGAATCTAGGTCTATTTTTAAGATATCGCTGATTTCCTTCTTTTTCGTTGCACTGAGTCGTGCCTGTGTGTCGTTCACACCAATAGGATCCACCTGCCAGATACCACCGAGACCTAAAACGAAAACACCCAATCAATCGATTATAGTCAGGATTGTATTTACGTTTAAGAAGGCTGCAACTAAAGTTAACAACTTCGAAATTTTGAAACATCTTATTGGAAAAGGAACAGGACTTTTAAGGTTTAACACGAGGTGCATTGTGGTGGAGGTCTTCTCTCAACCCGGGCAAAATGCAAACCTAGCACCCTCAGGGACAAGGGTAAAGAAAAATGGGCCAAGGTGTCAAGTGGCATAAACGGAAGGAAGCAAGCATAGGCTTTCGCCAAAATTCTAAAAAGGTTTATTAGCATTAATATTGTTTCTACGACAAATTACGCATTTAAAGCTCGTGTTACAAACTTTTCCTCTAAAATTTTCGTCCAAGGTACAAGTCCCCTCTAAACTTTTGTGGGACAAGCACAAGCACCCCTCCATAATGTACGCTAACAGCTAAAGAAACGTATTAGTTTTAAAGTCAAAGAAGGGTGAAAGGCATGTCATGTAGTTTTTACCTTGATACCAAGATTGCTATCATCATCTACCAATCGCTAACAGAGTTTGTACCTTGGAAAGAGTCCCACTTAGATTTCAGGTCCTGGCCAAACTTCGACTCAACCCAAGCAACTCTTCTCATAAACTGAAAGTCGTTTGGGAAAATGCAGGAATCCTGGACCTTTCGGATGGTGGCTTCCACGACATCGTCTCCGTACGACTCTGGAGTCATGGTTGCATCCTTGGCTTGGGATGTTGCAACCAAACTGCCGACTAGAAGCAGGGCTGACTGCATTAGCAATTTCATTTTACTGAAACCACAAATTCATACTTTCATAGTATGAGTTGGGTAGTATCAGAATCCTGTGATTGAGATAATTTCGCAAAAGGAGATTTTTCATTTTAGGTATCTTCCTGATGTAGATACTTTACGTGCAGTGAACGTCAACGTGGGACAAGCGCTAACTGGATACTTTTATACAATTTCTAATTATTATAATTTGATTGTCGTAGCCGTATGGGCTTAGGGCGGTAGGGTTTGGAGTTAAACCTTTGGTGTCTCATGTGGCCCAGTTGCTTCAAAGGAGACGAAGGTGGCAACAGTTAGAATATCAGCCTGGATTTTTCCTTTGACTTATATACTGACAGCAGACTGGCCTTTAAGAAAAATTTAATATATCCAGCATTCGTGGCTTGCATATTGCTAGGAATAGCATGCTGAATATTTCTGAGTGGGCCACACGAGACGGTCACCGAAATTGCCCGATGCCTCACTCCCCGAAAACAGTCTTTATATTTTTTGGCAGTTGGGGAAAATTCAGGGAAAATCTGTTTTTCCTGAGCTATTGTAAGGGAAGCTGGCATAGGAAAGGCTGATAAGTCTGATATGGGAGTTCAGCTGATGGCCCCGTGGTGCAGTGGGTTAGCACGTCTGTCCCGGGATCAGAAGGGCCGTGGTTCCAAACCCGGCAGAGCCAATTCTGTAGCGCTTCTACCAGGGCTGGTGGACCAGGAAGAAACCAAGGACAAGCCCGAAAGGGAGGCGTCAGGCACCCTCGTACCCACGAAACCAGGACCTAGAAGAGAGAAGGGAAGAGGGAGGTTCAACTTTTCACTCACCATTGAAAGTAAAGAATTGGTCCCGCCGGAATCGAACCACGGCTCTTCTGACTCCGGAGCAGACATGCTATCTACTGCACCACGGGACCATCAGCTGAACTCCTATTGCAGGCTTATCAATCTTTCCTATGCCTGCTTCCCTTACAATTCTTTATTTGAAAAACAGAATGAAAAGCTTATCTTAAATCTGAAAAGCTCTCCTAGGTCCAGATTCTGGGTACAAGGATGCCTGACGCCTTCTTGGGCTTGTCTTAGGCTTCCGCTTGGACCACTAGCCCTGGTAGAAGCACTACACTAAGTCTGCCCAGTCCACCAATGCTCGCCCCAACACAAGTAGTGCCACAATATCTCTAGCCTAACGTTGTGGTAACCTAAAAAAGTGTTGACCTAGTTAACTGACAGTGGAGAACTATTCTAAGGCAACCATTCCCTGCGAAACCAATCTTTACTGCTGCTCGACTGGGCCTATTTATGTATCTGGTTTCTATGCTCATTTGTGCACGAAATAATATTTGCATAACCACCTGGCGAACTACTCAGACTGAAGTTCAAACAAGTTGATAAACTGATTAAGGTGACGAATTTCAGCGAAATTACTCAGTGATAACGGAACAGATAGCAGAAACAGCCCACAGAATCTTATTTCGCAGCTGTCACGCTAATGTTTGGGTAAACAATTTCGACTGCAGCAATTAGGTTCAGTTAACAAGTATGCCTATAGTCGGTTTTGAACAAATGGTGGGAATATCAAAAGACGCCTCTATTGTTCCCGAGAAGGCACAAGTCAGAGAACAGGGGCTTATTCTAGGTTTGCTTTATTGCATTATGCGATTACGATCAGATCGTACGGAGGATTGTCCCAAGAAAATCTGAGAGGGTTTGTTGTACCTTGAACCACAATAGTAATCTAAATTCACAAGTTCTAAAATTTTGAAGCAAAATTATGAATTTTTCGAAAACTGTTAGTTTTGTTTGTTCCGACGAAGCCTGAAATTTTTCGGAATTTTGGTAGGAAATCCTATTTTTCCCGCCATTTCTGCTTACCGCTTGCCCCTTGGTATGGCTTGTACCTTGTCCGGACTGGGGGGGGGGGGGGGGTGGCTTGGACCTTTCCATTCACTCCCTGTTAGGGGGGGGGGTGCTTGGATCTCCCCATTTCCTCCGTGTTAAGCATTCTGCATTACCAGCGTTATTTCACGCATAATGCCCATTCACACTGGCATATGAGGTCCTACCAGTTTATCTCAGAATGTGTCCTAATTCGTTGCTCAATCGGCAGAACGTTCCTGAAAAAGGTACGAATCCAACTGGAGGTACGATTTTTGTGCTTTTCGTTGTGCATGACGTTCCTTTCTTTCATTTCCTCTCACTATTTAGCACTTAGTGCCAAATGTAGACGAAGTTTGGCTGGCTAGAGTCCATCAGTCGACGATCTCTATGTTGACGAGAACGATGCCGAAAATCCTTGAATCCAATGAAAGCAAAGCGAAACGAAAATGCTGCAGTTTCGGTCTCTAGGTTTTAGCTCTGACAAAGTGTAAAATCCTGAGATTCCTGAGACAGAAGTATCTCAGCGTTTAGGAGAATTAGACGAATAAAGATTAGATTACTATCCACATGTGTGCTTGGAGGGGGGGGGGAGGGTTGGGAATAGGACTAGTTGGGGAGTTTCACCTTCAAACCTGGAGTACTCCCGGAGAGCTTCTTGTCAGAATCCAGCGATTTCCTGTATCTGGCACAGTATCGGAAAGATTCGGTTTTTGGACAGCTGTCGGTGTCGATGTCGATGAAACAACCAGCCAAGTATGGTGACATTTAAATTGATTGTTAGTGAACAGATATCGAATGTATGTAAATGTTGCGAAAATTGTTTTTGGATAAAAATTCTGTATTGGTTTCAATTTTTTCAATTCGTTAAGAGGAAGCCAGGGAATAATGCTTTATAAGAACAAATATCTGATATTTCATACGTAAAGCCATATATTCTCGGTGTAAGTGGACAAATGTTTGATTTTCGTTTTTAAGTATTTTCTGCACTTAACTAAATTTAACAAATTCTTTATTTTTGATATTTATAAAACTACTATGCTAGATATAGGCCGTGACAGTAGAACCTAGACATCCCCCATGCCTTTAGTTTGCTAAGAAAGAATACCAAAACTAAAGACATCTGCTTCTAATCGGCTTCAGCCATTACGACTTCCATTTTCAAATGCGTGCTGCATACAACTGTGACCCTAATTGAACGGACTTAAGGTGCTGGTATCGCTTTGTGTAAATTTGACCCTACAGGCTTAATTCTTTATGAAAGTGGATGAAACTTTCCAAATATACTATTTCGGTGCTCTTTAACATTCTGGGATCAGTCCCGCATTTTTAGGTGCAAAGATAAGAAATTTTTGGTTTTTGCCATTATTCTCTCAGCACATAGTCGAGACACCAGATTGGTTGGTATGGCTGGAAAGAGGGCGCAAAAATGAACATTTTTGCTTTTACAACTTTTGAGCTATCTCCAGTGGTTTATTCAGTTTTAGCAAAAAACGATTTTTGGGGTCCAAAAATGGCCGTTTTCGAGAAAATCAGTTTTTTCAAAATTACTGCCAAATCGTAGGGACAATTTTGGTTTATTTATACTCAATCGACACACAGTCTCATTGCACATTTTATCAATGCCTATTAGCCGGAGTTTGTTGCTCTAAGCTAGAGATTTGGCCGAATAACCATTTTGGCAAAACTGCGATTATTTTGTTTTGAACATCGATTTCACAAAAACTACCCAACGGATTCGCGCGAGTTTTGGCAGAATGAGAATTCGCACTATTGCGGAGGGACATTTTTCTTGGTTTGAGCTAAAACATCTCCAGTTGCGAGAAAACTCAATGCAAAGTTGCGAAATTTCGTGTCACCGCACATTTAATGGATTTTCTTGACCGTTAAGACCTGCTGAGCCAAATCCAAAAAAATGTCCCTCGGCCCACATGTCCTTTATAGGACAGCATAAGAAAAAATTTTGGCCGATTCCACAGTTTTGAGAAATCGATGTTCAAAAATGTTTGGTCTAAATTCAGCCTGTCAGATGTCAGTATGTCAGAAAATTTTCGTTATTTTTTGCAGATTTTTACTAGTTTCGTACTTTCATGAGAACCTACAGATTATAAGCTTTAAAATGATGTATAAAGCTCTTTCCAACTCACAAAATTGCGAAAGTTAGGGCGTTTCAAAAACTACCCCCAAAAGCACTGCACAAAACGATACCAGCACCTTAAGTTCGGATTTTAGGAGAAATAATTAATGAGCCCTTCAGCCGGTTTAGTCACCGGACAGCAAACCGGTAGTTAACAAAGGGAAGCAGGCAAAGTGGCTGCCATGGTAGGATTTCGGAGAGCTATGGGACGTCCAAAACAGCTGTTGCAGATGCATAAATTCTGATTGCCAATCAAAAGAGCGAACGTTATTTTGCTCACAAAATTACGAACACACTATAATCATTCATAATTATGGTAATAGGTAATGGAGGGTCTTGGAACCAAATCCGTGGGAAATCCGATGGACACGGCCCCATCAAATGGAGATCCACACAGGTGTCCCCTGGCATCCGTCTGATCAACAGCGCAAATGGGTTCCAAACTCCGGTGAACACGGCTGTATTGGGTTAACACTGAAGCATGCGGAGTCCTTAAATGATGCTGCCGATTTGTTGGGCCCAATTCCTCACATCATTTCCTTTCCGGATCCTCCTATGTGTGGACCTGCCAGTGTTAAGACGTGTGCTGAGCCAGTAAATGCCGACGTGCCCTCGTATAGCTTCTTCTAGATTATACTTGGGCGACTACCTGTAGAAAATACTAAAGAAACTTGGAGTTTTGTTCGACTTTTTTGACAATGCTGAATCAGATACCGAATTTGTAGTTTTTACAAGACAAACCTGTAAATTTTACTGGAGCGACCTGGTATTTCAAAAAGGGGGGGGGGGTGTACCGGTGCGCGGGGCGGCCGCTCCCAAAATATTTTCGGCAAGGAGCGGCCGTTACAAAGAATTCAACCACGGGGTGTTGGGAAACTGAAAATATGAAAAAATTAAAAAATTTCAGTCTTCAATAATTTTGATCATTGTCGCCCTTATATACTCTGTTATCAGCGTATCGAGTACTTTCCTGTAGAGTAAACCTGTAAACCAGTGAAAACTACAGGTTTCACTTGTCTTGAATACTGGTCTAACTTGTAAAGAATTCTACCAAGGTATGTCCGGTAAAAACTACCAACGATGTCCTGAAGAAATTACAAGACTTAACCTGTATTTTCTACGAAAGCTTTTGTATTTATCATCTACAAAAGTGATTCCTGTAGTTTCTACTGGAACATTTCTAAGAGTGTAAGATGCTTCATCTTCAAGCTCGGAAAAGAACAACAGCAACATAAGTAATGAAATGAGAATAATGTTAAAGTGCAGAGAATGAGACGCCTGATTGTGGTTGGGCTATATGACCGATCACCAAAGATTTGGTTTTCGCTGGTATCATCCTTCTACAAAGTGTAAAATCGAGATCAAGGTAGAAAACGAAAATCAATAATACTTGTTTATTAAAATACAAAAATCTGTCATAATGATTTTCATTCATAGCCAAATGTCTTCTGCATAAATCGATACATAACCGAATTGATCTTCATAAGATAGATTTGCACGACCGGTATTTGAACGGTATGAAACAACCAAATTACAATTCCAAGAAATATGTTCAAACAAAAGGCGACGGAATGTATTTCGAAATATTGATAATGGATTGCTGCGCCCCCAATGAGCCAGGCCGCAAAACTCATCGGGGCAAGAAGCAGTACTGCCAAACGGCCTAATCTAAAAACATGCCACGTACATGTCATAACTGTAAAAAACAAGAGTAGAAATTTTTAATTTTAATTTAATTTTTAAGAAACCTTTAATTAACTGATTTTAACGTTGCAGGGTGCGGGAGTGTGCCAAAATCTAACTAGTCTTGGGGCCTTTTCAAGAAAGGATGGAGTAGAGTTGAAATTAACTCGATCCTTTTCATGAAGGAGCTAAAAGTGGAAAACTCAGGCTTTAGCGGAGTTGAAACGAGTTAAGCGGTTATTTTTAACTCTACTCCATTCTACTATACTCTACCCTTTCCTGAAAAGACCCTTTAGATTACTCCGACCACTTATGAAAAGGAAAATGAAAAACTGGGAATTAAGTTTCGCGTATTTATTATAAAAAACAAAAGCAGATAGTGCTGAACATTAATATTCAAGTACAAAAGCTTGGCATAAAAATCTCTGTAAATAGCAAAAAGGAACAATCCCCCCATAACGCAGATCTAACTAGCCTTCCTACACAATCTCAATACCCTTGCTCTGTTTATAAGTCAGTGACTACTGAATATGCCTAAATATGCTGCCAAACCTTCCGTGCACACCTTAAGATATTTACACAAGAGCAAGCCCTGCTACTAATTGCCCTATCCGGCTTATGAGGCCGATAGGAAAGCACAAAATGGTTGATTTTAGGAGAGTCAATAGGATAGAAAAAATACAATGGACTGATTTCTGAAGTTTGGCATACCCATTTACTGATTGCTTGAAGGGAGGATTAAGCGGCAGACTGGACAGCTGCTTGGCTTCCACATCTACACCAGCTGCGTCCACCAACCCTACGGCCAGTACAGACATTGAGAGCAGTGGTAGAGTTGTGGCAAAGTGCAACGGCGTATCAAAGTTTGTCCAACACCTGCAATACAGATTGCTGGAAATTGTCTTTAGTGAAGGGTGAAAAGGTTCCACTCGTGAGTCTTCACTATGTTTGAAGTTAACAGAATGTTTTCGATTTCCCTTTCTGGACAACGAAATTAGATATCACAACAATTATTAACCTACATATTCTTGTATTCAACATTAATACGTCTGACTGTCCGCTTTCCAAACATATACACAATTGTTCTCAATATTTAGAATCCAGCTTTGCATTCAGGCTTGACATTAAAGACATTTTGGCCCAGCCGGGGTTCGAACTACGCCTCTTCTGATATCAAGACAGACATGCTTCCACTACACCACCGGGCCATCAGCTGACGTCCCATCTCAGGCTTATCAATCTTTCCTATGCCTGCTTCCCTTACAATTATTTTTATTTTTCACATTCTGTTTTTTCAGTGATAAAATGACAAATTTCAAATCCCACAGCGTTTTGTAGCTAGATACCAGACGAAAGCGTTTGGCGTTAGCGATCACTTTTGTTACAATACGTAACTAAATTTTTGAAAATTGAAACTGAAAAAATGGAGCAATTTTCACTGTAGTCAAAATGTAGGTACAAAACAAATACAGCTACCCAGAGTAACGATTTAGTTAAAAACGTTTTAGACTGTACAAACAACTCCGGTCCGGAAACGAAATAAATTTCCGTTTCAGAGATTAATTTGCCTAAAATTTGTCGGCACAAAGAGCTAGGCTTACGAATAAGGTGAGGGCAACTTTCTCATAAACATGCATCCAACCAAAACCGAAGGTGTGCAGCAACCTGTAATTAATAACACAGAAGCATTTCGAGTAAACTTCGCTGCTCAAGCATAGGGCTAGGCGTTTTTATTTTGCATGCTTCTCGGCTTGCATTGTCTTGTCAATTTCGGCTCAATGGAGCTTGAAGATTTACATACTAATCTGCTGACAGAAAACGAATAATACTAATTAATCAATTGCTGATTAATGAATAATAATAATAATAATAATAATAATAATAATAATAATAATAATAATGATAATAATAATAATAATAATAATAATAATAATAATAATAATAATAATAATAATAATAATAATGATAATAATAATAATAATAATAATAATAATAATAATAATAATAATAATAATAATAATAATAATAATAATAATAGTAATAAACGCTTCCTTTCACAAATCCCTTCATCTAACCAAAACTCAGTACCAAAGTATCTATGCCGAAAGCGTCTTTGTCATAGCTTCAACTGTAAGCTTCAAACTAAATCTGATGTGTACGCCTGCAAATATTATGCACGTGTAAGGTGTATTACCAAATAAACAGGTAATTAATCTTAGAAGAAAGGATGTAGTAAAAGTATTGCTTACTGAGTGCCAGCAAAACAGTTATTTTCGCTGAAATACAACTATCGTTTGAAATGACATTTGTCTTTACAGCCAGAACATGGAAAGCCTCCATAAGCAGTAGTGCGCTGTGGGCAGTAATGAAGAAGTTGGTGGAAAGACTTATCATCGCACATTCTATCTGAAATTAAACCAAACTTAAGCTTTACTATAAATTTAAAATTTTATTTAAGTACTACTAGTAAGTGATTTACAACATATGTAGTAGTAAGAATGGGGTAACAGCTACCCAAAGTAACCATTTAGTTAAAAAATGTTTTAGACCGAACGAACAACTGCGGAAACGAATAAATTTCCGTTTCTATATTAACACGGGTTACGAATCTGGGGGTGACTACCCCGACCTAATAACAGTCTAAAAGGGTCAAATAAATATAAACTTTTATTAACCAAGCTAAAGGCAAACTTAATTATGATTTGCTGTAGTCATCTTCCTAGTTTGTGCTGAAGGTTCTTGCTCTAACATGGTTGTTTAAAATTTCTAGATCGGGAAAAGCTTTTATTGTAGGTATGGAACTGACGGTCACTGTAAATAGACGATAGTAATGAGACTCTTATACTCTGCAAAAACCGGAGATATACATTAACAGGGGGTCTCAGTGTAAAGGAAGCAGGCATAGGAAAGATTGATAAGCCTGATATGGGAGTTCAGCTGATGGAGCTGTGGTGTAGTGGGTTAGCACGTCTGTCCCGGTGTAGAGTATAGGATATACGCGTGAGCTAAGCCTAAGTATACGGTAGATAAGTTTCAATCCAAATTGAAATATTTCATGAATAATCAATGTAAAATTATTGTTAGCTAATTTCATAGCTCAAATATGACTCATAATGATGATCCAGTTCAAGATGGCGGATCAAGTTCAGTTAGAGTGTCGTCAGTCTCGTGGGTAGTCGGTGGGTAGCGTAGGTGGTTCTCTGCCATTTTGTGAGTGCTATTTTTCAGTTGTACTTTTTGTGATTCGAGCCGAGTTCATTTTGGAAACTGTTTGTGATTAATTTTGATATGCGAGTAAATAATCATTTAGCCTAGGGGTTTTTCTCATATTCTGAGTGAGCGAATATCTAGCCCTAATCAGTCGTGGTCGTGATTTCGTGGGTACGAGGGTACCTTACGCATTTCGTCCTTGGTTTCTTCGTGGTCCACCAGCCCTGGTAGAAGCACTACATGTGGCGAATCTGCCTGAGGACACGGATTGGGCTGCTATCTCCGGTTCCCCAGTAGTTGCTTCTGGCTGGTTGGATCTAAGGGTTCTGGAACGTGTGTCGCGGGAGCACGGATCCCTTGGGCTCAGAATGCCCTGCGCTGGATTCGCTCTCGTTTTTAGTCCGAGTTGAGTAAACCGCGGCACGCGTCTTAAAGGAAATCCGGGGGAGATATAAAGGAAGCAGGCATAGGAAAGATTGATAAGCCTGATATGGGTACGAGGGTGCCAGACGCCTTCCGTCTGGGGGCCTGTCCTTGGTTTCTTCGCGGTCCACCAGCCCTGGTAGAAGCGCTACTGGCCTACACCATTGAGCGAGGTCTGCCCCGACTCCGACGAGGGTCTACTCCTCAAAAAGTGTAAAATTTCAAGAGGGACCACTATGAAATTAGCACAAAATGGCAATAATTTTGCATTTTCGGCCAAAAGAGTTTTCAAAGTTTTAAAGTTTTAAACAATTTTTTTGTATAAATAGCTAAAATTTGTTAAAAAAGTGCAATCTTTGGTAAAACTTTTCGCTGAGTGATCTAGGCTTTTACCATTCTGGGCAAGAGGTGGGGCTGTCCTTTTTCCTTTTCGCTGAGAGGCTCTTCGTCTCTCGCCGCTCTGTGGTGAGGTCTGTATTCTCGAATCCCCCAGTTTTTTTGTGCTTATCGTTTTCAGTACAGGACGTTTTCCTTGCCATAAAACTGGAATAAGTGTCCAGCCAGCAATGACAATATTATTTATTCCTAATTCTTATAGATGGACAAGTCTGATTAGAACACTTCGGTAACTAACGATTTATTCAGCTGCTTACTTCAGACCAATTATTTTCAACAAGCTCAAAAATCACTGAATGACCGGCAAAAAGGTTGACGTCCTGCAGTATGTGTAGCTTCCCTTCATATGTAAAATTTCTAGAAGCACAAACAATATACGGGGCAAGTTTTATTTTTGTAGTGTCTGCAATAAGAGCCAACATTGACTTCACAGCCATACCTTTTGTTGCAGATCATCTACTAAGTCTTACGACAATGAGTTAAATGCAGAAACCTTGTTGCCACAGCTTGAATGCTGCAAATCCACCCGCAAGGTATATGGAAATTACTGGCGGCAGGACTAGAACCTTCTACAAATTGTGCTGTTGTGCAAACGCCGAATTTAGCTGGTCAAACTGTCAAAACTACAGTGGTGAAAATTTAAAGCAACTTTCCTAATTCTTGGTGTTGGAGAAACATCTATGTGTTATTTGAAGCTTTCTGTGAACGCTTTCTTATTAAACTATGACATCAAACGCTTTGACAGCCTAGTTAATCATAAACCGGCGATTTTTAACACCGGCTTCCTAAAACTGCTGAATCCGCCAAAGCTCTGTTAGCGTTGTAAACCTAAAGGTTATGTTGGACGAGGGACATTTTGGACTATACTCAACGGCGCTTAGCTCCACAAAAACTCCAAATTCAGTTTAGCATGGACTTTTCTATAGACGGAAAATGCTGTTGCTTATGCCAACAACACGTCCATATACAATTTCTTTGCCAAAATACTGAGTAGTTTGGATAATTTTCTAATGAAAAATGCCGAAACAATTTTTAATATCTCTAGTCAGAATTGATGATAGACAAAAGCCAAATTTTTAATATGGCAACACATTTATTTATACTTATTGACTTATTTTATTTATTAATTTATGAATGTTGTAACATTCACTATATTTTATTAAACAAGTGACACTGATATTTAAGAAGCCTATTATCTCAAAAATGTCTACATTTCGAACCCTTTTGAGTAATGCTGGCTGCTGGCACCACCACAAAAACTGCCAAGTCATTGTGGGAAAACGATATTAATTTCGGTGCCGTCTTTCCAGACAAACAGGTAATCCATCGTTCCCGACCCGACTGCCTGCAAAGGCTGAGATACAAGAAATGAAAATGTTAAGTGATTGGTGAGTACTTATAGAAATACCTGCTGACAAGAATTCCCAAAATAGTTACTCCAAGAATTACAAGTATCCACAAACAGCCAATGGTTCTCAAGACAGTTGTAGCTTTCGCTTTCCATCCGTGCATTCTTTTGGGTAACGGTGGTGGGCCCTAAAATATGAAATATTTTTGATGCAACTCCTGACTTTAATGTTAAAACCTACTTTACTAACTGTAATCCATCCCAAATTACTTTACTTGTGTTCACTGAATGATCAATGTAATCGTCATAAACAGTAACCATCCAGCTTATATAAGTCAGTTAGCATAATTAATCAGTCTTGGTGTAACTGTATACGACGGTCGGGCCCATTGCCCATTTATTGTGTCATTTATTGCCGTGCCTATTTGCCTTTAATAAATACCTTAAGTTCTCACCATTAAATATGTCTCCATTTCTACTTTATTAGGGCATCATTAGTTAGGGTAGTTCCTTTTCTTTTGTTTGGGTTGCACCCTAGGTAGGACCTGCTTTCGTTTCTACATTTAAGTGCCGGTTTAGTTACCGGACAGCAAACCGGTAGTTAACATTAATTACTGGGATATGTAACGAATAACTCATGTTACACCGTCTAGGAGAGCTTTTAAACTAGGAGAATAGGTGGAAGATAGTGTTATGTGTAAAGAAAATGAAGAAAATAAGGAGTTTTCAATTGCCTTCTAAGAAAGTTTCCGAAACTGGGCTGATTGTTCCCTAAGAGACCGGTTTAAAATGATCCTAAAAAGGGATGTGTCTCTCTGAACTGTTTAATGATGAAACCTATCTCGAATATGCTACACATAAGTTAGTGTCACACCAGTTACTGTCGGTGGATTGGGCTCAGTTAAAAAGTTTGGGCTTGCGCGATTGCCAGCTATTAGGAAACGTTCGAATTTAATCGTTTAAGCCTTTCAATCAAAAGTTACGGTGAGGGCAAGGTCTAGAGACTGCTTCGGATGACTATTTTGGTGCTAAAATGGAATTGGTTGTTGCTGGCTGGGTCCGCCTCAACTGATTTGGACAGGCGTCCCTATTTTTCAAATGATTTAACAAGCAGGTCTCTAGATCCACGAAGCCTTACAAATCTCGCAACTGAAAATTACATCCTGAAAAAGAAAGCACACAGACAATAACAACGTAATCTTTCGAATTGTAAACTACGATTACGAATTACGAGTTGAGGTACTTTGCACCACTTGAGAACGGACCCAAAGTCATAAAAAATTACGCAACTAAGATGACAAACAGCTCAGGTGCAAATTCAAAAGAAGGAGACTGGGTCCTCCCATTTAAACAGCCAATGACAAAACGCGGTCATGAAAGCAGCCAATCATCGAAAGATGATTGCAAAAGACAGGGGGAAGAAAGTTAACGTGGGACCAAAATTCGCAGTT
Organism: Trissonchulus latispiculum; assembly: GCA_030248195.1. NCBI lineage: Eukaryota > Metazoa > Nematoda > Enoplea > Enoplida > Ironidae > Trissonchulus > Trissonchulus latispiculum. The sequence goes on from JASAND010031263.1 coordinate 25,074, forward strand.
TCCAGTCAGTCTGTGATTCTGGGGTTCTAGCGGATGGCCGCTCTCATTTCTGAATCTTTGGGGGGAAAATCACAGACACCCCCTGAGTTGTTCCGTTGGAAGAGGTTCTGCCTCTCCCCTTCTAGGATACCTCCCTCACAATTTGTCCACTTCTTGGAACCCTAGGTTGGGATTGTGGGTGCCCCTGGGGGAACGGTTCGCCTAAAATGGGTCGGCCTCAGCAGCCTCTTTCGAATTTCTCCCTCTAGATTGAGCTGCCCCTTCCCCTCTAGGTCTTTTATATCGTTTGCAAGAGCGAGCTCTAAAACACCTAATTGGACCTCGACTCCCCTATTTGAAAGATATTGTTGAAATCGGGCTCTCGCCGCCCTAGATTGTTGATTAATAATTTTATTGTTGCTTTCGTGTATTGTGTGCTAATATCGGCAGATATTAGCTAGATTTCCCTAGATTTCCTGGGAAGGAAATCTAGGATACGTCATTGGCGGGGGTTTCCCTACACAAAATCTCTTTCTAAATAACTCAAAAGTCCACTTTTAACCAGTTTTTCTAACTGTTTTCACCAGAATGCTCAAGCTGTTTCTCGCGCCTTAAATGCAGACCATTATTTTCAAAAGTAACCCTTTCTAGAACTTTTATCCAAAATCCTAGCAGTCGCTGAGCTTTAATCTCCAATCCTAAAAGATACGCGATTCTACCCCTTCTCAAAATCCAGTTAATACTGCTGAATCCGGGTTAAAACCGACAAGGTTTTAACCCATTTGATTCAGTTCTAGCGAGTGCCGCCTTCGGGCCTCTGATCTCTGTTCCGCCTCGCTGCTCTTCTCGATTCGTCTTCTCTGCTGTTCCGTGTTCCGTGGTTTCTCCGGATCCCGGACGTCTGCCTGCTGCACTGCTCCTGGACATCAGCTGCTCCCCGGTCTCTTCCTGTTCTGCTATCCAGTGTGAGAATCCCCACATTCCCCTGGCCTCTCCTCTCTGGTTCTTTGTCACGCGCTACTCTGTCCGGATCACTCGGAATTCTGCTGCCAAACGTCAGTTTGCTGAGGTTTACCTTGAATCTAGAACTTTCTGAGAGCCACCTCTTTGGCTTAGGGACACACAGATAGACTTAGGACTGTCATATTGGGATCTGGAGTGTGGGTTGGATGTTCGAAGCCAGTTCTATAGAAGAAACGAAGTTCTGCCAGAATTATTAACTTTTTACTGTTCTTATTGTCAAAAATGTCTGCCATTTTTCTGCCTCGAATTTGCTGCCTTTTGACCTGCTCTATTTCTGTGTTCATTGTCGGATCTGCTCGAATTCTCTCTCTTTAAAGATCAAACAAAGTTTAAAAGTTTACAGGTCGTCCTCTTAGCAGAGGATAGAATAGCTATTGGTTCTCTGCTGGTGCGTATTGCTGGTAACTATTCGTGACCGGGAACGGGTGGACTTGTGCACATTTTCAAGTACATATAGGGAGCATATAGGGAACCTCCCCCCTCGACCCCGAAAACCATATCATTGTGTGACTGCGAATCAAGTCGCAGTCTGAGTAACGAGTACTATTTGTGTGAGTGTACGTGCGTGTGTGTGTGTCGCAACCAGTAGGCTAAAATACTAATCTAACCAAAATTTTCTAAGGTTTCAGTTGTAGTTCTTCTGCTAAGATTCGGAGTAGGGACCTGTGACTGATCATAGCTCTGGGTTTAGTTGTTAGGCGGTGAACGGATTCAATTTGTATCAGTTCTTGCAATAGATTTGTAGAGTACTTGATCTTGTGTGTTTGTGCCGTAGTGAATAGTTAATTAGGATCAGAGCTTAAGTCGTTGTAGTTGATATTAGATTGGATAGGAAACCGCTGGGTCGACGATATCTGGAGAAATAGATCAGTCTGGAGCCTATTCAGTTTGTTTATTTTGACGCCGACGACGAAGGAAACCTTAGTGATTTTAGTGATATTAGTGAGCCGGAAAACAGACTTGACTTACCTTTTCATCAGTGTCCAGAGTGCCACAATCAGTACGGATTTAGCATACTTTTCCTAGTACACGAGGGTAGTTCTCTAGTTGAGCCTGAGCATTCGGAGGTAACTTTCTATTGCAACTGTTCTCAGCCGTGGGATCGTGCTGAGATTGAAGCTTGGACTGTTGATAGTGAAAGCCGAAGCCCGAAGAAAGCCCGCATATGGAGCCCTGGTCTTGCATTTTCGAGTGTGACGGTTGTTCAGACTTTAAGGTTCTCTTTGTGTGCGCAGTAACCCCTGGTACCGATCCGTGGGTGTCAGTTAAGCATCGTAACTGTCCCCTTGATAATTACGGACCTTGAGCCACTAAGTGAACTCACGTACACAACAGGCGGACCGTCTGGATTAGGTTAGACCCACACTAGGCTAGCCTGATCCTCAGACCTAAGAGTAGACCCCCATATCTTCTCGCTGTCTGCCTCTCTGTGTAGCAACGAATTTTGAACCCCTGGATCTCAGTCACTTTGTTACATATGCCTGGAGGGATTCCTAGCTGTGAGTTTATTTTTCCATATGACGCGTCGTTAATTGAGAATGAGCTTACAACTGTCTCACAGTAACTTTAAGCAGGCTATCACTGCAATGGACGACAATCGAGTATTTTTAGGGAGTAGAGCAAAGCTATGAAACAAAATATTGAATTTAACACCCAGATATTTCGACACGAATAATGTTGATGAATGTCACAACAATGCAACAAATGTTGTCTTAATGTAAAGATAGCACTAATAGAAGTTATGTGCTCTTCTTGCCTGGCTCCGTGGTGTAGTGGTTGCACGCCTAACTGCAGTCCGGGAGGTCCCTGGCTCGATTCTCGGCGGAACCAAATCGTTACAGTAGACGCTTCTCTGTCAGTATCCTACGTTATCTTCTTACCGAATATTTAAGTGTTTCGCAATCATTGGAAAGTAGTGGAAGATTCACCGAAGGCTGGCCGTCAATGACGTAAGCTTCCAATAACTTTGACTCATTTTTCCAAAGTTGCACAAAGTTTGCAATCTGCAGTTGTTCCGCTTGGTTCAGCTCAGGCCGAGGGGGAAGCATGTGTCCGTCATAGTCTCGGTAAATTAAGGAAGCATAGTAACCACCGGCAAATACCGGACTTTTCATTCCTGTGCCGATGGCAAGCAAATATGTTTTCTGAAAATAAACATAATAGGTTACTTCGCACGTTCTGTTTCCACTACTATTGTTTACTATTGTGTTAAACGTTGACGTTGATGAAGTTGACGAAAAGTAAAACTTGTATCACCTGGTAGACCTCTGTGATCAAACATAGATACTTCCACAACTATGTAGGTTGGTTTGGGGTGAGGATCAGCTGCTAGAGTTACCAGCATGTGTAACGTACTGATAACAACAAGTGTGATGTCATACCTTTGAGGTTATGGCGGGAAGAGTAAGACACTGAACGATTACCTAATGTATTAAGTCTGGCCTATGCTCGAAACATTGAGGTCGAAATTGCTGGAGGGGTTCTCAGCGTGTAAGCATACAACACTGACATTTTGCTACAGCAGGCATTTTCGACAAACTAAATACTATTTATAACTTTAGCTAAGAAAGCCGTACAGAAATGAATAAATCTGCGGAAAACAAGCTTGCTCTAACCATATAAATATTATCTAATTTTGTTCACTCTTGGCGTTTAGAAAAATTGATAAAATGCATTCCCTTGCATTTTCGCTGGAAGTGTACCTTGTTGCCCGGTTTACTAAAGTTTGCCTGAGCAGATAATAATAATAATAATAATAATGATAATAATAATTTATGGATAATTTTTATGTGGTTGAAAGGAGGCAGTTTTGTGCAACATAGTAATATAAAAATTATTTTTGTGCGACTTCCCAAGCTCAACTTGTTAATCTGTCAGAATCGCCTATTTTTGCAAAATGTCAACGTTATATGTTTACAAGCTGAAAAGCCCCCGAAATGTTTCGAGCACATTGCAGGCTTAATACATTAGGTGTGAAGTTTGACTCTACAAGAATTAGTGAAACGTTGTTGTCTACTTGATTATTAGGTTAAGGCCCCTAGATTACAAGTGAAATACCGTGTTGTGCGACATTGGAGAAAAGAACGATCCTGACCAACTAGAAATCGACTTAACAATTACAACGGTTTATTGAATTGGAATCACAATCAACAATGAAATTATCCAGAATATGAATTACTAAACTAGTCAAGAATTTAGGACAAAAGGATGAACTTGTACCAAATAACCGGCAGAAACCGAATTACAAATAGACCTACACAAATTCCAGCAGTAATTCCCCAACTAATCAAAAGCAACCTAATTCACTGCAATGCCGTCAACAAGTCACCAAAGTTCACCCCCCCCCAATATCGCGAAACATAGAGATTAGCTAAATAACTCATAAATTTAGTCGTGAGAAGGAGAAACATTGATCGTTTGTCGAAATGTGTTGCCAAATTTACTTAGGATTAATATCACGACAAGAATTTATATCTTCCCTGCCGGTGCTAACTACACATAGGAAACGTTCAGTGTCTTGTTTTTCCTTTCATAGTCTCTTGATCATAATTTCTATTGTGTAAACTTCTGGTAAAACTTACTGTGACCCCGCAATTGAGTGTCATGTTGTATGTCGAGGTGTAAGAATTTAGTTCTGTTGTAGGATACCGCTGGGTTAGGTCTGTAGGTTGCCAGCTGTCAGTGAGCTCCAATGTTTTACTGTTCATGCCAGTAATAGAATAAGAACTCCGATAAGGGTAAATTGTTATCATCGAAAGCGTTGACTTAAAGTGCTCAGCGAACGAAGAAACATTTGATTTAGTCTGAGTAAAAATTGATGCTGTTCTGCTCTGGTCATTGACTTTCATTAAGTCAGTTGGGATATCAGTAACCAAGCTGTCTTTAATGGAAATTCGAAGATTCTTTTTAGGAATATCGAGCAAGTTCGAATTCTTCGGTATAGCTGTGAATGCATGCAATCTCGATAGGGTTGTTCCAGCTATCATATTTACTGCAAATACGACAAATATGCATTAGTACTGTAACGAACTAGGGAATGACAGCATTTTCGGTTATCGGCTAACTAATTAATTAGTTAATTTAATAGTTCGGCATTTAAAGTGAAGAATGCTAAAACTGTAATAATATTTGATAATAATAATAATAATAATAATAATAATAATAATAATAATAATAAGTAGTAGTAGTACTAGTAATAACATTGCTATTGATGAGACTGGGCAAGATTTGTTCCCGGGAAGAAAGATCAAACAGCACTGATCGAACAATAGTTAATCAGGTGAACACAATACCATTTAGATAGTGACTGTCTACTGCAATGATCTACAAATCTAGTGCTTATATCTTGCACATTTCGGTCTTAATATGAAATTTTGCATGTTACTTCTAGGAATTGTAGCTTGAGTCCTCAATCCTAGCGAGTTGACTAAGAGCCGCACTCCGACCGTCTCTCCTGTCTGAAACCGTACAATTTCTCTTCATCGTTCAACTAGGCGCCCTAACAAATTTAGCTCACAGCCTTGGCAGTTAAAAATGCCACCACCATTACCGAAACAAAAACACTTCTCAGAAGGACTAGTCCTCAGCCATCTCAAATGACTTGCGGGACGGGCACAGCTCAACAACTGTCAGAGTTCAGGTATCAGGATTATAAAATAGCGAAGTGAGATTTCATAATTTGTACCAGAAAGCATATTTTCAGTTCAGGAGCTGGGAACGCAATGAAACCGTTTTACTGCAAGGAGCTCGCGTTTTCTAGGCTTTTGAATCATACGAACACAACAGAATTACTACACTCCTTAATATGCAGTTATGTTTTTGATTCCTGTTTTGATGAAAGACTAAAAGTAAATTAAATAGCTATTATTCCTGTGTACTTGATGCTCTTGTTAACCGGGATACCCCAGAAGTCCTTGGTATTGTTGCTACTGAAAATGAATGCATTAAGCTCTCCGGAGTACGTTTTCCTGGTGTTGTTGTAGCTGTTGAAATTGATTCTTTTGTAGAATGCGATATGGAACTTCCAGCGTGTAATAGAGTTGCTACCGATATTGTTGACGTCGGTGTCGGTGGATGTGTTGGCAGTGATGATGTCGTCAAACTATTTGATAGAGATAAGAAAGCATAATTTGTTCCTACGGTTGAGAATGCCGCTGATGACTTAGTTGTTGCCGTTGAAGTTGATTTAATGGTTAAGATCGATGCCAACAGTTGTGTTGTTGATGCAGCTGCCGAACACATTGTTGACGTTGTTGCTGTCGCAGTAGTTATCCTGGATTTAGACGTTGCTGTGCTGTCTATTGTGAATGTTGTCGACGTTTTTGCTGTTGTTGGTACCTCGGGCGATGTAGTGGCTGGTGCCGGATTTGGTACCGACGTTAGAATTTGTGCTGCCGATAGAGTGGGTGGAGGTGTTACGGTGGTTGTTGATGATGATGGCTGCATGTCGGATACATATGACAAAATTTCTGTGGATGCTTGGTTTGTTGAAAATGTTGTCGTAATGTTTGCGATTACGGAAGAAGGCACAAATGAGGACACTGTTTCTGCTGTTGGAAACGTTTCGGTAGCAGAGATTGGCGTCGAAATAGCTGTCGTGAAAAAATATGATGAGAATGTTGTCGAAGTTTTCAGGGTTGCCGGCGCCACCGTTGGCACAGTTGTTGATTCAGGACTTTTTGCTGCTGATAAAGTTGGTATTAATGCTGTTTTTGCCGCTCCTGATGCCATTGACGACCTAGTTGCTACTGTAGTGGGCGATTGTAAGGGTGACAATGTTGTCATCGGTTTAGCCTCTGTCAGTTCCACTGTTGCTGCAGCCGATGCTGTCGGAGCAGGTGGTGCCACTGTTGACGTTGTTGTTGCCACCGAAGTTGATTGCGAAATGGAGGCCGATGCAGAAAACACTGTTTTGGATAGATCGACTAAAGATGATGTCGATGATATCAAGCCTGTTGACGCTACTGATGATGTGCTTACTGCTGTTAGAGTTTGTGCTGTAATAAGGATCGATGTCATCAGTTTTGCTGCAGATAGAGCTGCAGTAGTTATCGATGACGTTCCTACAGTTGATACTAATGACGTTGACATAATTGAAGTTGATGTTGTTGTTGTCGGAATTGGTTCCGTAAGCGAAACATTTATTATTGGTACCGTTTTTGTTTGGGTACTTCCAGATATACTATACGACGGTGACGTAGTGAAAGCTGCCGTTGGTAATGTAGTTGAATAATCTGGCGTCGATGAAGTTGTCAATTTTGATGGTGTGAAAACAACTGCTAGTGATGAAATTTTTGTAGTTAAAGCTGATGACATCCAAAACATAATGGACGTAGTCGAGAGTGACCATTCCGGTGTTGAAACTGTTGTTGTTACTTTAATAGCTGAGACAATGGTAGTAGTGCTGGTCCGTGATGCTGTAGTGGTGCTAGTTGTTGTGGTGGTGGTGCTAGTTGTTCTGGTGGTGCTTGTTGCGGTGGCGGTGCTTGTTGTTGTTGTTGTTGTTGTTGTTGTTGTTGTTGTTGTTGTTGTTGTTGTTGTTGAAATGCTTGTAATTGTGGTGGTGCCTGTTGTTGTGGTAGTGCTTGTTGTGGTGGTGGAGCTGGTGGTTGTTGTTGAAATGCTTGCTGTTGTGGTGGAGCTTGCAATTGTGGTGGTGCTTGTTGTGGGGGTTGTGGTGGTGGTTGCTATTGATGTGGTGCGTGATGTTGTTGTGCCTGTTGTGGTAGTGCTTGTCGTTATGGTAGTGCTTGTTGTGGTGGTGGAGCTTGTTTTTGTTGTTGTTGTGGTGCTTGTAGTTGTGGTGGTTCTTGTTATGGTGGTAGAGCTTGTTATGGTTGTTAAAATGCTTGCTGTTGTTGTGTAGCTCGTAACTGTTGTAGTGCTTGTTGCTGCGGTGGTATTTGTTGTTGTGGTAATGCTTCTTTTTGTGGTGGTGCTTGTTGCGGTAGTGAAGCTTGTTGTTGTCTTGGTACTTGTAGGTGTGGCGGTGCTTGTTGTGGGGGTGGTGGTGGTTGCTTTTGATGCGGTGCGTGATGCTGTTGTGCCTGTTGTTGTGGCAGTGCTTGTTGTTATGGTAGTGCTTGTTGTTATGGTAGTGATTGTTGTGGTGGTGGAGCTTATTGTTGTTTTTGCTGTCGTGCTACATGGACTTGTGGTGGTGAAGCTTGTGGTTGTTGAAATGCTTGCTGTAGTGGTTGAGCTTGTAACTGGGATGGTGCTTTTTGTGAGGGTGGTGGTGGTCGCTATTGATGTAGTGCGTGATGTTGTTGTGCCTGTTGTTGTGGTAGTGCTTGTTGTGGTGGTGGAGCTTGTTACTGTTGTCTTGGTACATGTAGTTGTGGTGGTTCTTGTTGTGGTGGTGGAGCTTGTTGTTTTTGTTGTTGTAGTTGTTGTTGAAATGCTTGCTGTTGTGGTGGAGCTTGTAATTGTGGTGGTGCTTGTTGTGGGGGTGGTAGTGGTGGTTGCTATTGATGTGGTGCGTGATGTTGTTGTGCCTGTTGTTGTGGTAGTGCTTGTTGTTATGGTAGTGCTTGTTGTCGTGGTAGTGCTTGTTGCTGTTGTGGTACTTGTAGTTGTGGTGGTTGTTGAAGGGGTGCTTGTTGTGGTGGTGGTGCTTTTTGCAGTGGTGATTGTAGTAGTGCTGGTTCTTGTTGTAGTGGTGCTAGTTGTGGTGGTGGAGCTTGCTCTTGTCGTGGTGCTTGTTGTTGTGGTAGTGCTTGTTGTTGTAGTGGTGCCAGTTGTTGTGGCGGTGCTTGTTGCTGTCGTGGTGCTTGTTGTTGTGGCGGAGCTTGTTGTTGCGATGGTGCTTATTGTCGTGGTGGAGCTTGTTGCTGTTGTGGTACTTGTAGTTGTGGTGGTGCTTGCTGTTGTGGTGGTGCCTGTTGTGGTAGTGGAGCTTGTGGTGGTTGTTGCTACAATTTGAAATAACCTATACTGTAAATGCAGCTTGCACCGATTGCGCTGCTTGATTAGTCTCTAAAGGGCTTATTTCAAAGGATTATAGAATTGGCCTGTTTTCACTTGCAGTTTGTTTTTAAAGTGAAAATCAGTTTTTACAGGTAGATGTCTTGAGGTGACATAACCGTTTCGATTAAGGGAAATATAGCTAGTACCAAGCTTTGCCTTGAAATATTTCCTGAAATTGAACTGGCACGGCCGGAAATGCACTCTCTAGTTTTAATCGAAACAAAATTCCAAAGAACCTGTAAGCGTGAACGGACATAATCCTGCTGACTGCGCTAAGGCATGTGAGCTCTTTAGATTCATGTTTAGATATGACTTAGACCATGCTAGCTATAAATGCGCAAGCTTTAAACACCAGCTGTTAACATAGTTGAACCAATTTTCCGGATTTAAGCTTTGAGATGGCTTAAACTTGGTTTAACCTCAAAATTATTTTGTGGGATTGCGAAATGGAATTAGAATTGGAATTATGGAAACCCGCTGCCAAGAATTAATCTGGAAGAAATTCCACGGTATCATGCTGATTGACTGGAATGCAGCTGGCAAGTTCTACCCAGACAATATTCCGTGGATTTCAGGAACCACGATTTTGATGCGCCTTATCCGCGGAATCTTGTTTGGTTTGTATACTTAATATCTTTTGATAGACGCATAGGGTTAACACTGCATCTTCGAAGCGAATATAAGGCATTAATAAATGCTATGACCTCCAAGCTGTAGAGGAAAAATTGAAAGATTTTCTTTTTTCAAAACTTAGATTGGGTTTGCGGAACCTCTGAATTTCCTTCAGCTACCGACCTAACGCTTCGCTCACATACTCTCACTCTATGGTACAGATAGTCCACCCACCAAATGAGAGTTAAAAGAGACTTCTGGTTCTGTATTACTACAGCGGCTGTAGTAATACAGAACCAGAGTATGCCACTAGGCAAGCTCTCTCTTCTCAGAGCAAAAACTATGCTCTGCTCGTTAACGGCCCACCCCCCCCCCCCCGCAAATCACAACCTAGTGACCCCCCCCCCCCCGCAAATCAGTACCTAGTCGAAACGGGGGTACGCTCACTTGCTCTATGTTTATGTGCTTAAGCTCGACAACACAAGCAGTGCGTGTGCGAATTTTGTGCCTGCTTCGTGTTTTAGATCACAACCATGGCGCACAAAATTCTTTGAAGTGATGGGTCGAATTTGCGGGGGGGGGTGGGCCGTTAGCGAGCAGAGCATAGTTTTTGCTCTCATAACATACAGTGTGCCTAGTGGCACAATCTTATATTATGTACTCTTGGTTATATTGATCTGTCGCCGCTTCCGATAACTATGTGCTTTTGTGGAACTTTGGACTGTCTATCCTAACTCCTTTTTTGCTGTTCAGTTTGTTGCTATTTAGTCATCTGTTGTCATCTGCAGTTGTGGAATTATAACGTCGACAAAAGTTTCCAGGGTCTCTGCCCTCTACCAGGCTAAATGCGTTTTCAAATCAGTGAACAATGCATAATTTTCAGTAAATTACAGACTTTGATCATTTTTCAAAACCTTGAGATTTAAATAGACTAGTCCTTACTACTTTAGCTTTGTAACATGGGCCTTTTTCGAGACTACATGAGCGCAACATTAATTTCTTGTACAGATGCACCGGGCCGGGTCCGAGACCGGAGCCTGAAAACTGTGGGTCTAAATAAGAGAATTTTCTTAAAAATTAAGATTTTGCTATAATTTCAAGTATATATCGACAAAACTACTAGTGTTAAAATTACTAATATAATAACAAGCGATCTCTACCAATTAAAACTTAATTTTGACTTTTAAAATTCCAAACTTTTGGCGAAAAATTGCCAAAAATACAAAATTTTGGTTCCGGTCGGCATCGGACTGAACCAACGAGACTGACATTGGGAGCCAAGTCCAGGTGCATCTCTAATTAAACGTATCAGTTAGCTTAAATTTTTAAACTTTACGAAAACCTTTTTTACTTTTTCGGCAAACTTCGGCAAGTTGGATTAATTTCCATATTTCAGCTACCCATCTCAATACACTATCTTGTAAAGTAGTTTGGAAGCTTTAAATCAAAGTTTATTTTTAATTATTGACATTTTTTAATAATCTTAACAACATAGTAATTGCATACCACTCGAAAAATTTTGCGGGTATCTTGCGGGTATCAGTTGGCTGCGGGCCGCGGGCCGCGGGGCGGGGCGGGGCGGGTACCAGCGTGCGGGTAGCGGGGCGGGCGGGCCGCCAAAATGGCACCCGCTTCCAACTCTGCTACAGCCCCAATCGTTCAAAATTGTAAAAATATTCCCTAAGTGAAGAGATTGCCGCAAATTCGAGCCTAATCTCACAGAGTTCTCTGAAATTGTTACAAAATTTGGTCAAGTCAAGTCAAGCTTAGGTTTTACAAACTGCTCAAAACCGGCTTGTAGTAAAACTATGATGGATTTATCTCATCATTGAAACAATATCGTGACTTGTTGAAATTAAAAATTTGTTTAGAATGGAGTAATTTTACACCTTACAATACCTTACCTTTACAATTCGATGATCTTGAGAATTAACTATTTATTTCGGGAAGCCAATTTCAGTTATCTGACGTCATAAATAGAGAACAAAATGTTGTATTACTTTTAGGCAAGAAAATGCCGTAGGCCCTGCATATTTGCGTGACTGTTGAGAACGCTGCAGAAAAAGCATTAAAACCTTTATTTTGAAGAAACCCAGTTCCTAATATGTGAGAAACCTTTTGTCATTTATGTCATCTTACCTTTAAAAAGCCGTTATTTGAAAAGTGACAAGAGTTAGAATGATTCGCATTGGTTCTTTCAATTGTACGCTTTAGACGTATAAACTTATCTGGCAAGTCATTCAAACACAATTAAAATACTATTTACTGTCTGTTCCTTGCAACTTACTATGAAGTAAGATTAGTTGCATAAAATAAGAGCGCTTACATAATACAGAGAGCATACATCATGACAACACTATGTATGTATTATAAACTTGGCATATCCTCTGCACGCAAGCTAAGAGCTAGTTAATCAAACAAATTCGATCACTATGCTTGTGTTTTAGCACTCGAAACAGACACATAATTCGCGCACTGACTGTTTGTGCTTCCGAGTTTTTGTAACCCACAATCATGCAGCGAGAGAACGTAGCCTCTTTTCGATCGGAAACAAATTTTGGAGGACGGGGGGTCCCTGTGGTAAACTTGATTATTCTTGATGTACTCTTGATAAAAGCAGTACATGTCGGAGTCCAATTTCGTATGACTTTTCTTTTCGAAGAACATTCTTGCACTAAAGCGTTCTTGCAGGGAAAATCAGACACAAGCTAGTACTCTAACAAGATACCCTCTGAGCGAAAATTCTCGATAATCAGACCGTTTTGTGTAAAGGACCTATTTCGGTTGACACATTTAAATTGCATTATTGTTGAGGCCTACGGCCAGGTTATCGAAACCGATGTGATGCTCTCAATTCCCAATGAACCAAAACTCGATCTATCGTACAGTATCCACCTGAAGGATTGACATCTTCTTTCCCAATCTGGCTCAATTAATTGCAGGCTAGCAGCGAATCTTGCTAGCCTAGCTCGAGGCAAAAAATCCTAAAGGCCGGTTCACACTGACGGTTTTAAGGTTTTAAGTTTTAAGCGACGGTGTTCACACTGAGTTTTATTTTTTTAGTTTTAAGTTTTAAGAGCTCTTTAAAACTTAAGACTGGACTTGAAAATGTTCAAGCATTAAAACTAGTTTTAATAAGAATTCTAATGCAGAACATAGCATTTTGATTGACAGTTAGAGGAATCCTATTCCGTTGAAACTTAAAACTCGCAATCCAGTGTGAGTCAATCCTTGCTAAAAATAAATTTCTTAAAACCAATACATTAAAACTTAAAACTTCGGCAGTGTGAACCAGGCTTGAATGTTCACGTACATTGGCACAATTAAAATGCGTTTTCTGTGTGGAAAACTTGCGACTTGTTTTTTCTATATAACGCTTCACTAACGCAATGGTAGGTGCAGCTGACAGACAGCCTTATTGGTGTCTTCGCAAAGTCTGTCCTCCAGGAGAGAATTATCCATAGCAAGACAGGGTTGGTTTACGGGTCCTCCACTAGGTGGTTGATTGTTTGGTTGTCCAGTGGCAAAAAACAGATGCGTGCCTTCTCTGAAAAATGAAAAACACCTGTGGAAGTAAAGAATTGCAGAAATAATGATCCCAGTATTAAGATTTTTCCGCTGCTCAAATCCTTCCATTTAATGGAACAATTGAACAGATTAGCAATATCTGGAGCTGTTTAAAACCTTCGCCTACGTAGGTTAATCGGGTGGCAGAACACGAATCTGTCATCCATTGTTAAATTCCGCCGTACGTCAGCTTGCAATAAATTAAGACTAAAAGATTCACGTGTAAAGCTAATCTGACTTAACTGTTAAACTGCTGGGACCAATGGTATCAAAAGTGGGTTGAGTTCAATCCGGGTTGAATCCATTTTCGGGTTAAACCCTGAAATTTTGTGGTTGGGCAAACCCCGACGGCCAACCCTATGTTATCAAATTGTTTGGGTTTGAGCTAGCTTAACCCCCGTTGACTTGTTTCAACCCCGATTCAACCCAGTTTTCAACCCCATTTTTAGAAAGCAGCTTAGTTTGAGGCTGCTGGCTAGTGATCCACAATTAATCACATGTATGTTAGTTATTGTCAATGGCTAAATACCAAGCAAAACAGTAATTGGGATAAAACAGAAAAGCACTGAATAAACTTGCTGAAAGAAATAAATTACTTTGTTTTCAATTATTTCCTCATACAATGGCTGTATGAGGCTTACATTTTATTCTCACTTTAAAAGACCATTGAATATACCATTAAATGGCTTTCAAACTAAAAACCTTTATTATCAAACTAACTGATCATTTTCTATTGCATATATGTATTTCAACCCGGGTTGAAATGTCAACCCTCCTCACTGAGCAGGGGTTCATGTTTCACTGTTTCAACCCGAAAATGAACCCAAATTTTCAACTCAAATTTAATGATAACTTTGCGTTGGATCTCAGCCCCAATTTCAGCCCCAACCCTGCAAGTTCAACCCTGGTTTATTCAACCCTGTTTTGATAACACTGGGTTGAAGTTTTCAGCCCCAATCTCAGCCCCAGGCTGACGTTTCAACCCGGGTTGAGATGATGTAGTGCAGTTTGGCACAACTCTGATTTGGCCCAACGGTCACTTAAATTGCTAAGCCCCGCCCACTTTACTGAAAAGAACTGTCTTACGGTAGAATTTGTTTGAAACTAATAATGAGGGGGAGGGGAACTGTTCACAAAAGTTATGTTGTTCTGATTTATTTATTAATCTTATTCTTTTTATTTAATAAATACTGTAATATAAATTAGAATTAATTGACGTAATCTGAATATTTATATATTATGTCTTCTTCCATTGAAAATAAAATAAACTGGAAAAAACATATATAATTATTAGAATAAATTTATATCGGGCACTTAAAAAATTTCTATTCAAATTTACACAACGACAGAAAATAAATTATTGGTAAAATTTCCTTCTTATTTTATAATAGTTATAACTTACATTTTTAAATAAATGCACCCCTTGGTAGAATTTACACAAACATGCATGAGAATAGAATTGTACACAATACATCCATATATTTGTCAACTGTTACATTTGATTCGCTGAGCGTCACTTTGAAAGGACCAATCGTAATTATTGGGCCAATTCAGAGTTGGGCCAACTCATACAAACCGTTGAGATGCTTGATAACATCGGCCCCTGTTAAACGGTATATCCCAGACCCAATCCCAGAAAACCTATATATATATATATATATATATATAGATATATATATATATATATACATATATATACGTACATACGTGCATGCGTACATATATATGTCGCAGTAAAGTAGTTTTAGGGAGGTACTACATCCCTAGAAAATTTCAGTGATGTACTACATCACTAGTCAACTTGTGCATTGGAGGTTAAAAGCCTCAAATGTACAACCTTACTGACAAATTTCAGTAATGTAGTACATCGTTGAGTGTTTGTTAGGGATGTAGTACATCACTAAAACGTTTTCGGTACTACATTTATGATTGCTTCCAGTCTTTATGCGAAAGAGGGAGAAAATTTACAGACTGAAGACCTAAGGCTATTGACAAGATCTAATTCAATAAATTTTAACAATTGAAAGAACGGATTACGGTAGAATAATTTTGAAAACTAAGTTTGCCAATTTATTACGGTTTTTCTATTTTTCCTGCTGCGCCTCAGCGCAGCAGGTCTTTTAAATTTGTTCAGGCTGAGCTTCAGCACACACTTTATTTGTGAAACATGCATTTTACCGTAAATGCATGTGTGCAATGGTTTAAGATAGGCTTTACGTGATTTCTATGTGGGATTTTCTTTCGGCAGTCTTCTGCTTCCAATACATTCAATGGCGCATATGCGCAAGCTATGTGGAATCTGACTGACATAAGAATTCGAAACTGGAAAATTTCTCGAATTAGATCTTGTCAATAGCCTTAGGCATTCAGTCTGTAAATTTTCTCCCTCTTTCGCATAAAGACAGGAAACAAACATAAATGTACTGATTTACTGAAAACGTTTTAGTGATGTACTACATCACTAACAATCACTCAGTGATGTGCTACATTACTGAAATTTGTCAGTAAAGTTGTACATTTGAGACCTTTGAAGTCCGATGTACAATTTGACTAGTGATGTAGTAGATCACTGGAATTTTCTAGGGATGTAGTACAGCACTAAATGTACTACTTTACTGCGACATATATATATATGTCGTAGGGAGATAGCCAAACTAGAGACTTGGGCAAGTCGCGAACAATTTTAGACACTTGACTAAGTGTCTAGTTAGATTTGGTCTAGTCTAGCCATACTTTGATCAAACATGTCCAGTTTGACTATCTCCCTAGGGGCTTAGGCAAGTGTCTGGTCATTTGCTCAAGTGTCTAAAGTGCCTTTTGACACTTGGTCAAACTCATGCTAACTGTTATAACTATTTCATGTTTGATAGTTTTGCAATTAGAATGAAGCACAATAGTGCGATTTTTCAAAAATATAGCTACATCCATATTTATTTTGAAAATTTTTAATTCCTCAAATCTATTTCAACTTTTACTGAAACTAAAAAATCGGTCCCATTGTTAATTTCGTGATAAAATTAGTATTCTTCAGTCTTCGTGCTTAAAATATTCTTTTTTTCTGGCAAATTTTCTTGCTTGGCATTTTCTGTTGGCAAACTAAAGCATCATTTTATTTTTTAAACATTAGAGGATTCACAAATATCAGTGCATACGTATAACAATGGCATTACTTCAAACGTATATAATGAACATCTGAAAGTTGGTGCCCAATTACCGATAGATATATGGTTAAAAACAAAAACCAAAATGGCTATGTTGACGTTGACATTGAAATTAATGAAATTTTTGCATTGATTGAAAATTTGTAAATATTAATGCAATTATTGTTTGAAGAATTATTCAAAATGGATAGCTATATTTTTGAAAAATTGCAGTATTTTCCTTCATTCTAATTGCAAAACTATCAAACATGAAACAGTTATAACAGTTATCATGAGTTTGACCAACTGTCTGAAGGCACGTTAGACACTTGAGCAAATGACTTGACGCTTGCCTAAGTCCCTGGGGAGATAGTCAAACTGGACATGTTTGATCAAAGTTTGACTCTCTGCCTAGACACTTAATCAAGTGTTTAAAATTGTTAATGACTTGCCAAAGTGTCTAGTTTGGCTATCTCCCTACGATCTACATATATAACCTAACTATTCCCTTTTACTTAACTGTTCACAAGACAAAACCCTTCAAATTCTACTCAGAACACGGTTCCCTATCAAAACGTCTAAAGTCAAAACGTCTAACGTTCATAACGTTTACCGACGAAACGTCTACTGACAAAACGTCTAATTTTTCTAAAATAGTGTCACACGTTCAAAACGTCTAAACTTTCCGAAATTTTAGTGATTATTTTTTACTTATTTTGTGTGGGTCTTGGAAAGTTTTCGAATAGGCCACGTAGGGTGTGGGTGGCAGGGTCTTGTCAAATCTTCAATTTGAATTAATGGTAAAGAGTAATCAGTAATCTGTAATCAGTAAAGATGTGCTGATTACTTATTAATTTTTAATTAATAAATACGCTCAAGTTCTAAAATTTCTAGAATTGTAAATTGTAATGCAAATTGTAAATTGTAAATTTTATGAATGTTTCAAGCTATTTGCATACCCTGGCTTTTCACAAATATTTAAAAACTAAACACAATTTAAAATCAAACAATAAACTAGACGTAGAGTTTAATGTAATGTGTTTTAAAATACATTTACTGCAAAATAACATTAAACCTGATTTGCTTTCTTGAAAAAATAATTTTAGACGTTTTGAACGTGTGACACAATTTTAGAAAAATTAGACGTTTTGTCAGTAGACATTTCGTTTTGACTTTAGACGTATTGAACAGACACCCAGCAACACAGAGCGTTGACTGCCAATGTTAGGGCTGCGCAAAAACAGTGTAAAATTCCTACAGCAGAACTGTCCCATTGCTGAGCTTGAAAGTGTCAGTGTCGTCGTCATCGCGTCCATTTACCCAATAATCAGTTTGGTATCTGCAATTACCACAGGATGAAATTATTCTAAATATACCTGTTGACCTGGCTCAGTTACTTTTACTAAATGACCATGCTGTAGAGGTGGATGAATAAATATGGAGGCTAGAGCATTTTCAGATACTTTCTCGGCTAACCTCCCACCGCTCAAATAGAATTCTTAAAGCGTGTAAAATGGAACTGAAATTTGGTATGGGTTTTGTTATTAGGTTATTGTTATTATTATTATTTTCTGGGCCGGTTCCAGTTTTTGCACCATTTGTTGCGTATTTTGCAAGGCAAGTCAAGTGAATAATACATAAGAGTGTGACAAGCGGCATTATTATGGGCTATAGGCGTGATAGTTGGCCGAAAGCTATCGATAATCCTTGGGCTCCCTCTAGCAAGGCAAGTAAAATAACCTACATACTTGCTAAAAGCTGCGGATGCGAGAAGCAAACGCAGACTGTGTCACAGATGGTCAGACGCCAACCGCATGGGAAACGGTCAGGAAGGCAGACCAAATACATACCCAAAGGGAGAGGTTTTTTAGAATAAATATTTGAAGCATTCTGACACCGAAATAAGACGTTTTTCGTTAACGAAAGCTTGCGGTAATTCGTAATTCCTACGAATCACAGTTAACTAGACGTTTCTAAAGATACCAAATGATGCTGAACTGTCTTGCCTAGCTTCGTGATTTTTGGTGTGTTTGCAAAATTTTGAATTTGTTTCGATTTTTTGCCGATAACGGGAGACCATGTCAACCGGCAGCTGCCAAATTCCAAAATATCTCGTTGGACGTTATAGGTGTAGGTGTAGCTTAGGTTTGACCATAATTATTTTAGCTAAGCGGCAAAACTCGGTCGCCGTATCCGGTCCTGTTGGTCTGACACCCACATGGCATATATATTAGATAGAGCTTACTGTTGACATACATCAACTTTTTCTGCCACTACTGACTGATGTCAAAATTTCAATCCAAAAAATTAATGGCACTGACTCGCTTGCGAACTCCTTAAACTCCGCTTCCATTCTGAACCATGAGAGATTGGCACAGAACACGTTGCACAGGTCCACTGCAGTTTCATAGTTTATACCACCCTTGTCCCAAAAGTAATCCATGTAGCAGGAGTATGCCTGATATTTCCAATCCCTGGGACAACTGCCTGTTGAAGTATCATAGCCTTCAATAATCACACAATCAGAAATAAACATTGAACAGACGACACACCAGTTGCTGAACGTTAACATATTCGCTATTCTAACGCAGCAATAAAATAAACAGCACTGGAACCATACAGTTACGGTCAGACATGTGCAGGAGGGGAAATTTTGGGGGGGGGGGGTGAAGGGCGGCCGAAGGCCGCCGAAAAACCGGATTTTCCGGTTTTTTACCGGATAAATCCGGATTCGGGGGGGGGGGGGTTAAACCCCCCCCCAAACATATGGTTACGGTGACAGTGCTTTAACGATTGAAATCATTTTTAATTTGGGAACTTTAATATACCTGCAGCTCATCTGGAAATCATACTCCCGAGATGAGAATGAAAAGAAATGAGTGAGAAAAAATTATCGGAGAAGAAAACTCTCTACTGCCTCAATTCTTCATCTGTATCCCGATTCATGCTAAATTTCTAAGCTTCCTATTCTGTCTTGGAACCAGCTTAATTTGGGTTGTTCCTATGGTCAGGCACTTAGCTTAACTACAATCTTACTAAGGGCAGTGTTTGGGACAGTGGGATGCAGTGACAGGCATCGCGCTTGCAACCACAGTTGTAGTTCTGTTGGACACAGATTTCTAAAACGCTACAACATCTGAGTCTTATATATCCAGTTCCCGTTTTTGGCCGGCTTTATATACCTGTACAGGGTATTGCGGGTATTTCGTCTATATCTCGATTGCCATATCCAGGAACATCAATACTGGCACTGGCAACACCTTAAACAGCCAAAACGCTACAGTATTCACTGTAACTACGCACCCATTCAAGCCAACTTTCTGTAACTTTCTTGTAGCAAGTACTTTCAACATATCAAAAACAGGAGAATTTCCTCAGATTCAGCTTTAGCCTTTGCAGACGGACCCTTCTCGGGCAATATGTCCAAACGAGCCCGGTTTGTTGAATGCAAATATGATCCACCCGCCCCCCTTCCCCAATATGGGGGGGGATAGGGCACACAGGATTTGGCGACGTTCCAATCACGGTTCCTAGTATTACGGTAGTGTTCACGCATTCGACTGATTGTTAACGTTATCAAGAGTACATACCAACCAAGAATACCAAGAATAGGCATGCTTTTAGTTATCAGAGAAAAGCTATGCTCTGTTTGTAACGGCTGAGCCCACACGGAAATCAGTCCCATCACTTCAAAGAAATTTGCCCGCTATGCTTGAGTTCTATATATTGCTCGAAGCAGGCACAAAATTACCGCACATACAGCTTGTGTTTTCGAGCTTTAACACACAAGTATAGAGCCATTGAACGTACCCCCGTTTCGACCAATTACTATTTGCGGGGGCCACTGGGGCCTGATAAAAGTGGGAGGGCAGCCATTAGCGAGCAGAGTATAGTTTTTGCTCTGGTAACTAAGAGCAATAGTAGTGGCAGACTCTAAGTTTATGTACTCTTGATTAGTGTTTGAGGCCGGCCGGCCGCCGGCTACGACTTTCGCTCGCCGGTCGGCTAACGGCCGGCCGGCCACCGGCCGAGATGCTAATCAATAGTCAGAAATTTACAAGCTTAAAATGAACTTCAGAGCTAGCTAAAAGCAGAAGCAGTAGGCCTAGATGACGCCACGCGAAACTATTGTTAACTTTTCTTAGTGTTACTGGAACACTAACTAAAACGTGTTTCATTCACAGCAAATTAAAGTTTTATTGGACGACAATAATAAAAAATATTTTAGGGCTCTGGACCTCTGAAAACATTTGGTCTCTGGCCTACATTTGGCCTCGGATTTAGTTTCATACGCTATTCTTTTCTTCTTCAGCATCTTACTGCTCCAGTGCCGACAGTACTAGGACAAAAACTGGATATGCGTCAAGGAGGGCGACGGTTTGGAAGCTAGAGAGCATATTTACACAAACACTATAAAAAGCCAGGTTTTGTGTACGCGCACACCTACACGTACACGTACCAGTGTACACGTACACCTACAATTTTCTAATATAACATCCTAAAATATCTTAGCACTCATAATACCTGCTCTGTAAACTGCTCCAGGCCGACAGCCGGCCGGCCGGCGCCGGCCGGTGAAACCCCGGCCGGCCTCAAACACTACTCTTGATGTTATGCATTGAAACGAAACAGAGGTCAAATTCACATCGTAACAAAAGCCATTACAGTTATAAAACTGTTACCATTTATTATTATAATGAACGAACTTAGGAATAGACCAAGGGTTTGAGAGCGAACTCCATTCATGTTCTGTCAAACCGTTCGCTTGGAAGTGCATTGAACTTTAACGATGCCGAATCATTAATGGACTGAGTAACACATAGGTTTTATGGTTGGATGCACTGTAGCAGAAAAGAAGATTACAAGTTTACACTAAGACCAAAATAAAATGGTTAATATTAGAATGAAGCTAGAACTGAACTTTTCCAAACATTTTCAAAGGTTTTTTCTGATAAGAAGTTCATTACCTACATTCTCGAAAGAAAATTCTACAGATCACATCTACAATGTTCAAATGTCTGTCTAAATATATTTTATAGTACGGCTTTATAGGAGTTTATCACGGTCGCACTGCGCCATGCAGGTCACTTAGCAAATTAGCACTTCAGCAAGGTTAGCAAATTAGCACTTCACTTAGGCACAGTCATCCCAGCATGCATCGTGCGGAGAAATAACTTATCCGCACGGTGAACATCCGCACGGTGCACGATACAGAAAAGCAAAAAAGCTCTCTGTAGCGTGCACTCAGCTATATATACTCACGCAATTAACATAGGACAACAGAAAGTGAGTTGTATAAGACGTATTTTTTGTAAAGATGCGGTAAACGATTACTGTGGTGTTGGAGAACTGTTGTTGCTGTTGAAAAGTGTTGGAGACTCGTTATGGGGAGATTCCACAGATTTGACATCACAAATACTTATATATAAGCTGAATTTTCGGGAAAGATTTACAGCCTTAAGCCAGGCAGCAATTTCCAACACATCTAGAAATAGTCTGGGATGGCATAATAACCTTAGTTGCAGTTTGAAGATTGCAGTGGAGAAATATAATCTCCATAAAATTTTCCATAATTTTTGTATTTTTTGGTCGGGTTGGTTGGCTGATTGCTTTCCAACTCAGGCAGCTGCTTTTATTGAAATTATTTTTAGAAAACTTTGGTTGCAAGATTCCATCACTTAGCTCATTTCTGAGAGAACCTTTTATACCCAGTTGTTTCGGCTCTGCGGAATCTCGCTATAATGGTGTACTCATGTTGTATTAATGGACACATATTGGCTCAAAAGAATTAGCCTTGAAGAGCAAAAGCAGTCGATTGAGCATTGTTGTAGAAATTATTCCTGTAGCTTAGACTTGGACATTTTATAAAGAATAGATACTGCTCTGTTTGGTACTGTTCGTCATCGCCATTTCAATGCATTATGACAGCACTGGTATCCAAGGCAAAGCTGACGCCTACGTCAGCAAAAAGGCCAGTATAGACAAAGGAATTTATTCCTTTCAAAGTCACCTGTACAAAAAAAGCCGGGGCAACATCGTGGTACTGAAACTTGCCTGCAGCTTTGGCCATGCCCATACAGAGCTAAGGGTAATTCTTTATGCAAGGATCGCAGGCAAAAATGATTTGTTTATGAAAACCCTTACAGGTGTGTTCAGTGTCGTCTATTTGATTGCAAATAGAACGAGCTTACTTGCACGAACGGTTTGCTGGTAGTGATGTTTCAGGCACTGAAACTGAAACTGAAACTATTTTAGGATGCGACCTGAAACTGAAACTGAATCTGAACTGTTTTATTCGGCCGACTGAAAGTGAAACTAGACTGGGTAAAGACCTGAAGCTCGGCTGAATCTAGTTTCAGTCTTTTTACGAAACGTGAAAATTTGAAGGTTTTATACTATATTAATTAACTATAGGTTAATACTCTGCAGTAGGAGTATAAGCAACCGTAAAAAGTATGCATTATATTACGTCTCAGGGCTGGAAACTGCAATTTTTCGAATGAACTGAAACAGAAACTGAAACTGAAACTTAAACGGAAACTATTCTGGGAGGAGACCTGAAACTGAAACTGAAACCTTTTTGGACCGCCGACTGAAACTGAAATTGAAACTAAAATCGGTTACTGAAACAACAGTTGCTAAAGTCTGTCACAAAAATGTGTGTACAAAATCTGTAAGGCCTCCAGGGTACTCAATATACGTCGTAACTCCATAAAACCATATATTTTCGGAATCCTTGCAGCGAGACAAACATTTTTATAAAATTTAAAATTTTTTAAAATTTCAAAAATTTTGAAATATCGGTTTATTGGGGCATTTTTTCGGATCGTTCAAGCTATTCAGCTTATTCTTTCAGAAAAATTTTCCCGTCCGAGGACGCATCGATTGACACAAGAACGACAAAAATCGGTTGAGAAATAAGCATTTTTTCCAAAATTTCATTTTTCCATTTCCTTTGATGTTTGCCGCTTTTTACAACTTTGACTGGTTATTGCTCGCGACTCGCTCAACGGAAAATTTTTTCGATCAGATTTTCAGGACCGCCTAGGCGCCCGCTTTCACCTGATGTGTGGGGTATTTCAAATTTTGAAAGTCGGTTTTTTTGAAAAATACCACTTTTTGACCAAAAATTTCGGCAAAGCAGATTTAACAAAAGTGAGTACAAATAAGATAATTATAAAATTCAAGCTGAGCTGAATCCAACGATATGTTGCTACGACTTATATAGCGCCAGCAATGAATTTTTAAACAATATCCCTTATTTCAGCTGGTTTTTCTCGTTTACACTGCTTCAGTCAAATCATTGCGGCAACATCAATGAGTGTCAAAATCCAGCGGAAATAAGGGATAATGTTTAAAAATTCATTACTGGCGCAATATAAGTCGTAGCAACAAAAGCTTTATATCGTTGGATTCAGCTCAGCTTGAATTTTATGATATCTTATTTGTACTAACTTTTGTTAAATCTACTTTCCAAAAGTTTTGGTCAAAAAGTGGTATTTTTCAAAAAAATCGACTTTCAAAATTTGAAATACCACATAGATCAGGTGAAAGCGGGCGCCCAGGTGGTCCTGAAAATCTAATAGAAAAAATTTTCCGTTGAGCGAGTCGCGAGTAATAACAAGTCAAAGCTGCAAAAAGCGGCAAACTTCAAAGAAAATGGAAAAACGAATTCTTGGAATAAAATGCTTATTTCTCAACCGATTCTTTTCATTCTTGTGTCAATCGATGCGTCTTCGGATGGAAACGTTTTGATTGATGTTTCAGCCTTGTAGAATAAAATTGGTAAACCATATGATAGCTATCTCTTGTAATGTGTAATACTCGAGTTAAAGCAGAAACACTACGTGCTCACGGTCTACGGGCTTACCGGCCGCCGACCGGTCGGTGAAACCCCGGCCGGCATCAAACACTACTTACGTCTATATATTTACTTCCCTGTCAAAACTATTTTCACTAATTATTCAACTGTATACCTTTGTTTTGCTGAGCTTCAGTTAATCTAATTTAGTTCAAAGTTGCTCATTCTGTCCTGCTTATGTTAGCAACTGTCTTTTTACAGCCATCTCACCCCAGTCTGTATTCCGGTTACGGGTAGTGCTAGTTCAGAACGTTTACATTTTTGAGGGAAGGGGATGTTGTCACTGAATAATTGTAAGTACCACAGCAATTACCCGGGGTGTTCTACAATGCTGATCATTACGTCCACCGTAATGGAGGTGCTGTGGTAACTCCCCCTGATAGGCGGCCCGCGGCCACCCCTTGACATTCTCGGAAAATTGTCTTGGGAGGGTAACGTGAGAAATTAGGATGCTAGAGATATTTTTTGTTCATCTCTAGACTTCACATGATTCTCCACTTTGTAGCGAGTGAACAACCACTTGGCTATGAAGGCTCAGCAACTCCTGTATGCTTTCTTTAGTTGAAAACTTGAGCAATAAAATGTGTAGAAAGCTGCTTGATAGCACAGATTAATTCTGCAGCAATAGTGTTTTTGTGTAAAATATATAACAATATTTCTAATTCAACCTTGGAACTGAAAGACACCTAACCCTGATACTTAGGATATATTACGACTATGATTCGTTGTTCTTATAATTATGATTTATTGCACATAAAATTTCTCAAGTTTAATTTTCGTGATCTCTTCAGCAGGCAGTGCGACAAGAAACAGGGCAACCTTCAGCAATATGCTTTTGGTTGCAGTAGTTTGCGAGCTCGCGACAATTGCTATACTTGTCCTTGCAAACTAAAACAAACCTTACAATCTTAGTTAATATATAATTTCAGCAGAAACAAGTAACATTAGGGTCTAAGTACAAAGCAGCAACTACAGATAAATTATAAATTAAGACAGGCTCACTAAAGAAGACATTAAAATGTAATTTATCTTACATCAAATTATGCTCAGCTTAAGAGCAAACTTAAGCATTACCTCCGCCAGTTGGTCGAACAACTTTGCTGGTGTCACCGATTTTACTTCTGTCGCAGTCGTACAGTTTGTTGACCTTTCGAATATCCATTTCAGTGAATCCTTCTCGGTTTCCGATTTTGGCACTGTAAATGTTAAAATACAGTTAAAGTTGTTTCTATTCAAAGCAGTCCACATCATGCACACGCACTATGATTGCTGCATATGGCAGTAATTTTTTCTATAAACTTGGCTAAACTGCCACTAGCTGCAAAACCGTTTACTTGAACAAAACTTGAAAAAAGTAACAGCACCAACTTTGGATCTCTGGGCACCATTGTGTCTCGTCCGTTCTTGGTGAAGAAGTCTCGTCCATAGTGCATCACACTGGCGTAATCATAAGGCAAGCCTTGAGTGGTACATTCTGATCCTTCCTTGCATTTGTCGAAGTTATGTTCATGACCTAAAAAGTTCTTTTCGAAGTATTTGTGAAAATGTAATATGTAATTATCTGCGAACAGATATCGTAATTCAAAATGTGGTATGAAAATTAGGTTTACTAGTTTCAGAAACTTTCCTCGAATTTGGCGAGGAAGCTGTTTTATTTGAAAAAGTATACAAACAAAACTATATATACAACTGCACAAACAAAATGAGTCTGTAAAATTTGGATAAATTTCTGGTGCTACATCTTTGTGACAGGCTAGGTGTATCCTTAAACATAATTATT
Organism: Trissonchulus latispiculum; assembly: GCA_030248195.1. Classification (NCBI taxonomy): domain Eukaryota; kingdom Metazoa; phylum Nematoda; class Enoplea; order Enoplida; family Ironidae; genus Trissonchulus; species Trissonchulus latispiculum. The sequence continues at coordinate 51,004 of JASAND010031263.1, forward strand.
ATCAATACGTAATGGTTTTTACCATCCTTAACGTTTTCGAGGTGGACATCCAAGTATTGATCCCGGTCCGGTCGGCTTTGTTCATGATGGAATCCGAGGCAGTGCATCATTTCATGGATGGCAGTTCCCTTGTATCCACAGCCATTACCGATGGAAATCTGTTGCTTTCCCTTGGCAGCAAAGTTGGAATAATAACCAAGCCGTCCAATCATGGAGTAGCAACTGAAATAGGATAGAGGGTGATCAACGGTTTATCAGTGTTTGCCCAGTGCCCGAATTCTTCCAGTGCGCTAATGTTATTTGCTGGACAAAAACAACTGCAACAGTTACTTTTTACTAACACAGTAACAAAAGCTTCTGGGTCCTGAACTAAACCGCTTTTATATAATTTTTACACAGAAGTTTCTGCGCAATCCACTCAACTTCACAAAAACATCTTATCACAAGCAAAATGCTTAGGTACAATAGTCTCACGTTTATGGCTTATAAAAAGTAAGTAGCACTTTACCACTTGAGCAGTAAGTAGCAAATTACCAACACTCGTGTATGACTACATCATCCAACACTTATTAAAAACTCTTATAACGTCCTTTAAATTTTCCTTTTTATGTTCCAGAATTGGCGGTTTAATTTTGCAAAGTTACCCATTTCCAGAAAAGAATTCAGCATGATATTCATTTCCTCTCTTTGGAACAAAGTGGATGCAGGTATACTTTGCATAATCATACATAGCATCTCCAATAGCCTTAACAGCGTCCTTGCCTTAAATATAGAAAGTAATGTGTTAGCCATTATTATTTACAACAGCACTGATGCAGTTCCAATCATTTAAAAATGTTTGATCCCTGCAGTTGTCTATCCAGGCCACCACATTGGGCTGAAATCGGTGGATTTTTCAGTACGGAGTGCTAGTGCGTAGACTTACTCAGCTGGCTGGCATCAACAGTAAAGGGCACAATGACATAGCCATTTCTTTCTTTTTTTTTTTTTTTTTTTCTCTCTCTCTCTTCTTCCATTTAATGTTTGGGTTAACAATGGCGTTTCTAACTTCTCCCTAAAACATGATAAAGATCGGAATATACTCTTTAAGTAGAAGGTTGGTTTTTAATTCTTTGCATTGTAACTGGCCTTGTTGTACATAATCCGGCATAATGTTTACTTCTATAAACTGGCCTAAGCAAAGCGACTACGGAACTTGCTGATTGAGACTTAGTATATACTGAAGACACAAGTGCAAGTTCAAGCACTAGAATTTAAGTAGATTTATACCGCTCCACCCTTTGGCACAATTATGTCTCCTTCAAATACTTCGGTGTCTTCAAAAGGAGATTCAGAATCTGAAATAAGGTGCGTATTGCAACATCTATACTATGTTTAATTTTCAGTTGCTTTAGAGTCTGTTATTCCATACAGTTTCAACAACAATGCAATAAAAGTAATGTTGTCAGATTTGAAACTGAAAAAGCAGTCACAATTTTGATTTAATTTCAAACCGGAATTGTCATATTCTAACCTTGATCTCTAGAATAGGCTTTACATTACTTCACAATCCCAATCATTTCAAACTCGTGTTTAGGTTGCGGATACCGTATAATTAACAGTACAATACAATTATAATACAGTCGTATGCTGTTTCTTGAATGTTAACAGGTGTATGTATGTATGTATGTATGGGCGCCGTTTGCCCGTCCGAGCATAGCGCATTGAGCCAGGGAGGCTCGCCATGGGTGGTTCGGGTTAGTGAGATCATTGGTTAACATCAGGATTAAACAGTTAGTAATGCTGAGTGGGTAAAAACCAAAGAGGCCTGGGACTGCCCTGCGCAATGAGGTTATTGGAGGCACGAGGATTAGTGGAGCCGTGCGGAGTTCCCTGTGGAGATCACCCGACCGACGTTGCCACCGCCGCCCTGCAGCCACCGTTGAGGCTGTCATCCAAGCATCACAGGTCCGGGGTTAACTGGTGTAAACAAGGATAAACTTACTGTCCTCAGGCGACTTTTCCTTTGGTCCTGGAGCGGGGTCCACCACTTTGGAAGCTGAAACACTATAGGTAGTCAATTATACAGAAAAATTTGACTAACCGTTAGAATTCCAATTAATTATTACTATAGGCGTACCTGCTCTTGCGCAGAGCTGCTCCTTTAAGGTGGTGATTATTTTTGGGCACATATTGTTGATTGACGGTTCAAATCAAGATGAAATTTGATGAAACTTTCCAAAATAAGTTCTTTTAGCATTCTAACATCCTCCGCGCAATCCCGCTTCAAAAATTCGACGTCTCCGTTCAGGGTGGTTTTTGTCAATTTTTGACAGTTAGGCAGTTGCTGTACAGCAATGATTATATTTAGTCGAGAGATCGTGTTGAGTTCTACATTTTTGCTTCTTGAAGTACCTTTCTAGCTTTTCGCTATCGTAAGATATAATCGATTTTCCTATTTTGGGTTGAAAACTTGTCATTTTTGCAGAAATCAAATAATCCGCCATTTCTTGCGCTACGTAAGTTGCAAAATTAAACTACGGGTGTCAATTTGAAGGTCTCGTCGAGACCGATTATCCGTGACAGTATAATTTTCTAACTGCTACCCCGTAAGCTGCTATCATAGAAAATGTAGTTTTTGCAAAAACATTACCAAATTTTTTCAGCGATTGTGGAGCATTTACTACGCAAGCTAGATGACTGCCACTTACTGGACGTGTTTTACACTAAAATACCCAGGACCCTCTTTTAGTTGTCCCGATTGCTGCTTTCTAGCTAAAGTGGTCGCTTGCCAAAGTTGGGAAAAGTAGGCAAAATCCAGGTTGCGCATACATTTTAGCCGATTTCTTTATAACGAAGAGCGGTTTCATAATAACTAAAAAATGGTCCCCAGCTATTTGATAGTGGAATCGAATGATGTGGCCGATGTCTCACGAAAAAATTTACTTTAGTCTGCAAAAAAATCTGGAAAATTGAATTACTTCAAAAATGCAGTAAAATAATTTCCAAGAACTAAAGTTAGTTTCCTTGTATTCATTAGAAAGTGCAAATGTTACACTGCATTTTGATATATAAATGGCTACTTAACTCCAAGTAATGGTTGAGTAATAATGGTTCAAAGTTGATGTCTCTAAAAGGAATCTCCAGTGTAATGGCTAAGTGTAATCCTTAAGTGTAATGGCTACTCAATGATTTTGCATCAAAACACTTAAATCACAGACTAACTTTAACAGTGTTTTATTGTTCTAGAGGGCCGAGTTTATGGTCATTATTACACTACTCAGTTTCCTTCAAGATGCCTGCAGCTAAAGTCTGACCAAAAAATGTAGAAAGCGAAATTGTTTGCTTTATATCTCGTAAACGCTTCAAGATAACTGCCATAAATTATATATTTTCTGAACCGGAATGATGAGGTCTTTCTTTTCGTGAAAAAAGTTTTTTGAAATTTCCCGTGCGATTTCAAAGGGTGCCGCTTTTATATGTCCAGAAGGATTGGTAAATGCTACAACCACGATTTTTTCAGGAAAATTTTCCCCTTGTCCGAATGTCCTACACACCAAATTTCAGCTTTTTTGGTTGAAAATTGCGTGAGTTATTCCATTTTTTAGATTTTCAAAATCCTTTGATCTTTGCCGCTTTTTCGACTTTGACTGGTTGTTACTCGCCACTCGCTCAACGAAAAAAATTTTTGATTGGATTTTCAGGACCGCCTGGGTGTCCGCTTTCATCTGATATACGTGGTATTTCAAAATTTGAAAGTCGATTTTTTCGAAAAATACCACTTTTTGACCCAAAATTTCGGCAAAGCGAATCCACCAAAAGTGAATAAAAATAACATAATCATAAAGTTCATTATGAGCTGAATCCAACGATATAAAGTTTTCGTGGCTACGACTTATATTGCGCCAGCAATGAATTTTAAACGTTTCCCTTATTTCAAGCTGGTTTTTGGCTTCCTTTGATGTTGCCGCCTAGATTTACCTGAACCAGCGTAAACTAGCAAAACCAGCTTGAAATAAGGGAAATGTTTAAAGGACCATTGCTGGCGCAATACAAGTCGTAGCCACGAAAACTTTATATCGTTGGATTCAGCTCATAATGCACTTTATGATTATGTTATTTTTATTCACTTTTGGTGGATTCACTTTGCCGAAATTTTTTGGGTCAAAAAGTTGGTATTTTTTTCGAAAAAATCGACTTTCAAATTTTGAAATACCACGTATATCAGATGAAAGCGGACACCCAGGCGGTGCTGAAAATCCAATCAAAAATTTTTTCGTTGAGCGAGTGGCGAGTAACAACCAGTCAAAGTCGAAAAAGCGGCAAAGATCAAAGGATTTTGAAAATCTAAAAAATGGAATAACTCACGCAATTTTCAACCAAAAAAGCGAAATTGGTGTGTAGCATATTCGGACAGGGGAAAATTTCCTGAAAAAATCGTGTTGTAGCATTTACCAACTTGGACAAATAAAAGCGGCACCCTTTGAAATCGCACGGGAAATTTCAAAAAACTTTTTTCACGAAAAGAAAGATCTCATCATTCCGGTTCAGAAAATATATAATTTATGGCAGTTATCTTGAAGCGTTTACGAGATATAAAGCAAACAATTTCGCTTTCTACATTTTTTGGTCAGACTTTAGTGTATTAATTCCAAATCCCACTCAGTGTGAAAGTTGAGAATGACTTTCGCCTACTACTCAAACGTTCATTGATACATTCAGCCCGTGTCTACGTCGAAACTACTTGGTTCATAGTAATCTAAAAGCAATGTCTACCTACGACTAGCATTTAATATATGGATCGTCTAAGGATTATACATAAAATACTTACAAACTGCCTCTGACCAAACACAAGGCAAAGCTAAAAGCACGGATAGAAAAGCGATGCGAATCATGACTGATTTCTGTTAAAGGAGCTGAGATGCTGAATTCCAACTGACAGCCTCTAAGATGTCTGAAGGTTTATATTAGCATGTCGTATTTGTTTTACTAGCAGCTGAACCTCGCTGCTTTCTTTGAATTGTAAGAGGTTTTCGAACAATTAGCTGGCCATTTTCTGATCAGGAGGGAGGGGCAGTGCTGTGAAAATTAAACTTCTGCACACAACTAAAGTATTTTTCCCTAAATGCAAATGAAAGTGAACAAGAATAACTTACTAATAATGCTGCAAATACTGCGAAACGATTGATAGTATTGTTAAGATAAAGCTATTGTACAATAAAATGCGTGCACCTGCTTCTTTTCAACATCCAATATCATTATTATGTAATGTACAAAATCAACGTCATGTGCAGCAAAGAATCGAAATTCAGTACGTACGTATTCCACATATTCATGCAGTGAATCTCATAAGGAAAAACAAATACACTATTCTTTTTGTATTAGCACTGACCGAATAGCGTATTGCCTTTAATAGTTTGAAATAGGATGGAAATACACTACACTACACTACACTACATAGAAGTCGTTGATCTTTGGAAACATACAGAAATCAATGCGGTTAGGTTCCTGAAAAGCTAATGGAACTGATTTTGCGTGTTGCATGCCTCCATTAGGAAGTGCGCACTAAGTCAGCCTTTTATTTGGAATAACAGGACTCTGCTTAAAACAAGACATGTCTTTATTTGTGGTTTTAAAGGAATTGCGATAGTTTCTGAAATTGTTTGTGGTTTGATGGTGGGATGAAGTAGCCAGTTTCTTACATGTTTGTAATAATGTACTACTATTCATATAATTCAATATTTGAGACTTGGTGTCCTCTTTAGCTATTATCAAGCCACTTAGCTTTTCAAAAGAGGACCAGAACGTTATCTTCACTTGAACTGTGACTTAATCATAGGATAAACTGGAAAACCTCCTGAGTGAAGATTGGATGTTTTGTCAGAGAATAAGTGTGAAAGCTTTTCTGATATCTTAAACCTTTATCTTCAGTGATAGTTTTCCACTCACAAAAAACAAGTTTAAATGTCTGATGTCTTAAAAACTAATTATTTCAATACCATCCATGACGTAAAAATAACGGACGGCCGTCAGGTGGCCGGAAGCAACAACAACAACGTAAAAATAATTTAGCATAGGTGTACATAATTCTATGATTGCTAAGCGATCGTAGACAAAGTTTGTTATTGAGGGAGTCGTACCCAGCGTATCCTGAAACATTTTATGCCAAAGGTCGCACAAGACGTCCGAACAATTGTAACTTACGGATATTTCATTCTAGCCGTTTTGTGCAGCCGGCACTGCCGGTTGAGGAAATTCAAAACGACCCAAAGCAATACTCGATGTAAGTTTGATAATCAGTTCCTTGTTAGTCTGTAGAGTCGACGCAACTGATGTTAACATGCTGATCCATCCCTGCAGCTTTTCTTGTACAATAACCAATTGCGTAGCAAGAAATTTAGGTAATCTCGGCCGGCCGACAGCTGACCATAATGCAGGCCTCTAGTAGTGACCTTTATTTTCACAAGTTTGCTAGAGAACATGACCCACGTTCGTTTAAACTTGTCTTCAGATTCTAAAAATCCAAACCCTGTTTGCCAACTTCAAGAATTGAGAAAATAATAAACAAAAAGCCTTCATTGGATAACTTTTTATTTCGTAAGTTCAGATCCCTTAAAAATGTGCCTTAAAATTTGCTTCCTTTAACTTTTTCCTGAGTAATCCCTTTTTCATCGTCAGTGAAGCTGCCTGTTTTCCAAACTGCGTAGTAGCCAGGTGTGGCGAGTGCAGAGGGTTTCTGGAAAGCTGAGATTTGTCTCGAAATGTTTTCCAGTTTAGAGACGTTTTAAAATGTTTAAAGACATTTCACAGATTTGTGTATAAACGTGTTTCGGGTCTTCGTAGAATACTTCGTGACTTCGTAATTCCGAGAATATTGAAACTGTTTTATGATGATGATGTTTGACATGTTTGACGTTTGATCATGTGTGATCATGTTTGTCTTTCCATTTCATGTTCAGGAGTAAGTCTCAAAATATGAAGAAAGTCTCGAAATATGAATGATCTTTGATAAAGTCTCCCAACATTCATTATCCGACATTCCGACCAAAACAAGGAAGGTAAATCAACTTAGATCAACGAGATTCGCCTTTCATTTGAATTACTGTTATCCCCTGTTGTAGTAATTGATTTTTTGATTAATTTAGTTAAATTTTAATCACCCCTCCAGTTACCGGTTATCCAAACGTTTATCAAATTTGCCTAAGTTGCTGAATCCAGAATTTTGCTAAAGTGGACCAGCCGACAGTAATATTTTGTCGTTTTGATTAATTTCTATTAATTCATAATTTCCATTAGGCCTAAAAAGAACCTGGATATAACAGGCTAAAACATAGCAAGCCTCCAGAAGGTTCTGAAACTTCTGGAAGTTTTGAATAAAATACAAAAGAATTCCTTCTGAGCCATCAACTATCTGTCACCTCAATCCCGAACGCCAAACTGTAGTCAGCGTTTGCTTGAGGAACGGCCAAGAGCGGCCGCACAATTTCCCTCCACCGGTGCGATCTGAGCAGACTACAGCAAACATACAACTTGAACGCGAAGTGTGTGCACTATGTTCGGCCTCTTCTGCGTCAAAAGGAATAAAAATTAGGGACTTTAATGAATTGCGGCCCCTTTTGGCCTGATCTGTTATTAGTTAGACCAAATCTAATGCGTGGCTAAGCCAAAATCGGTGTGCAGTCAAATCAAATCTGGTGCTTGGTTTCCAATCCGTTGCGTCTGTAAGCCACATTCGGTGCGTCAGTAGGCCGAATCCGGTGCGCAGTAAGATTAATCCGGTGCTTAGATAAACGGAAGTTCACTGCATCAGGTTAACTCGGATGCGTAAATGGAATAAATTAGGTGTGTCAGTGACCACATCAGGTGCGTAGATATGTCACATCAGGTGCGCGCTAGCAAATTTGGTGTGTGCACATGTCAAAACTCTATGGAGATTGAAGAATCTAGTCTGTGGAAACAGTTGCGTAAGTAAAATAAAATAAGTAAAATTCGGTTCTGCGTCCAAATCTTTAAAAAATCATGCAGGTATCATTTTGGTGGGTATGTGAGACCTGGCGTGGCAACCCTCCGTCCACCCCATTGGCCCATTGCACAGGTGTGTTATATATTGCAGTTTTATCATCCGGCTTATTTTCCTAAGACAAAGAGGCCATAGTTTTCTGCCAGGGGCCCAAATAGCCCAGATAGCAAAAATCAAAAACGAAATTTGATGAAACTTTCCAAAATGAATTTTTTAGCATTTTTAGCAAGTTTATCTAACTATGTAGAACTAAGAAACCAGGCTTAGTTTTTGACGTACCAGTTAAATATAGATAATCGATTATAAAACATTGATTTCTCAAAAGTGCAGAACCGACAAAAATTTATTTTTTGCCATCATAAGAAGGGCATGAGGGCCGAGGGACATCTTTATGAATTTGGCTCTGTGGCCTTTTTAGCTTGCTGCCCAGAAACTTAGATTCTTCTGAGAGACCTTTATTTTTTATTTTTATTTTATTTTATTAATTCCACATAGACATAACAGTCAGAGACGGTAAACACACCACACCTTTATTATGCTGAAGCTGCCTCCGCAGACCAATAGTAACTAAGGTGGCAGAAGACTATTGAACCACCCAGTCGTTGGGGTTGAGAGGGCGCAAGCTTTCGGCTATAGAAAGGTGTCTGAGGGATGCCAGAGCAATCAAATAGAAAACTTGAAGTGCCTATGAAAAGGCCAATAATAGTGTACAAAGTTTGGCATATTTTGGTTTGAGTCAGACAGCTCAGGTCTTTTAGTCCTCTTGCCTTTTTTGTGCCAAAATAAAGTTATAAGTTTGAGTTTGCTTGAGATAATGATAGAGACACTGAAATGCCGGCAGTAGAACTGCAGAGGCGTTTGTTACAATAAGATAAGATAAGATAAGCACCGGCACCCTGTAACCTCCTGTAGGTTGGAGTTCCCTCCAGCTTTACCTTATTCGAATTACAGTTTGATTACAATTTGATTGTCAAGATTAAAGTTTCGATTGTGTGCTTACAAGAGACTTTCCTAACACCAAAGTATAGTCCGATCTTTAAAGCTTGCTCAGTATTCCACGCTGTTAGACCGTCCTACGGTGTGGTCTTTTCACTCTGGTTGACAACACACAGACTTGCCAGTTAATAGCATGCCCTGATTTAAATTACGCTTAGGCTCAATGAGTTGAAGTTGTGGTTAATAATCGGTTGTTAAATGTTATTAACTACTATTGTCCTCGGGGAATGGAAACGGATTTGTCATTTTTCCGTAACGCGCCAGGTCGTTTGATTGCGCTTGTTGACTTTAACTCAAGAAAATGCCGCTGGGCCTATCAAGTCACTGACAACGCTCAGCTTCAGCTACGCTTTAGCTACGCAGATGAAGTTGGTCTAGTGATTGCACAGGAAATCAACAAATTTCCTACATTTCGGCAAAAACCCCGCCATGAGATTTAACCCAGATTTGACTCTTGTCATATATAATGGAATTTTGAAGAAATAACATGAAAAGAAGATTCGTTCAATTATCACCACAAAACTAATAAAGAAGGTCTCAGAAAAGATGGCTCAAGTTTGGAGAATTAGTGATGGTAGTGTGTATGTGTGAACTTCCAAGCTGAAGCTGTATATACGTGTAATTCATAACAGGGTTGCCAATCCCTTTCACAAAGCAAAAGGAAGGTAGTTAATTCAATATTATAAGGCCAGGAGGGTTAGTAGCATCTAATAATAAATATGTTAAATCAGGACGTGTGCTAATAAAGTAACAAGAAGTAGGAATCCCTTGGTGTCTTCCCTTTATGAAAAGTGGGTGCCTTTTCATTAGGGCACGAGTGGGACCTCATTTACTTCCCATCCTTGTTTGCCTAACTATAATGTGTCAATTGCTAAAATAAAAGTGGAAGTTCAAATATAGTTGAAGAATATATTCTATTTCTCCTCAGCAAAGAGCAGTAACTTCACCACAATTCATTGGCAAATAAAAGCAAATAAGTTTATTCAGCAAATATAAGATAGATACTCGTAATTAATGTTAATTAGTTGTAACCTTAGCTACGAATGTATAGGTAGGCTTATTTAGCGTTATTTGGTCCTTATTCATGTTAGTTGGATCAAATTGGTAATTATTTCATTAATTCAAATTTTGTCTAGCTAGGAATTACATAAGAAATGTTTTGTTCATATTTTGTAACAATTGCTCCCTTATCCTAGGTCAAGTGAGGACAAGGAGTTTCCAGCAACAAGGAGCAATTGCTACCAGAATTAATAAGCGGCCTGCCTCTGTTCTGGACAAAAGCTTAATTTAGTTTTGAAAGTAGGGGCTCAGGAACAGAGGACCTGCATAAAAAATAAACCGACGAAAAACAAAAGTTCTACTCAAAATTAGCACGTCTAATTAGCATTAGACAAATTTTCCCAAAATGGGCTAAAAAGACCTTTAATTTGAGTCCAAGTTCGCCCATTTACGTAAAGTTTGATTTTTTAGTCTAAAAATTGCCCCTTTGGTTACCTTTACGTGTAAACCTAGAATTTTATAAAATTCGCCTAAGTTTCGTCCCCAGAATTTATCAAAAAGTTGGTCAGTTGGGGCAATATTTCGCCATTATCATTAATCTGAGCCTCCAGTTGAGCTTCAGGCTTTTAAGAACCTGGGACTTTACATATAAAAGATAGGAAGCTTCTAGAAGTTTCTAGAAACCTCTAGAAGCTTTCCTCCAGAATCAAAAAATTCTAGTCTCCGCTCTAATTACAAACTGTCAACTAGCTGTCAGCGAGCTGTGGCTCGCCGCCAGAATTCCAAAAGTCAATTAGTGTTCTTTTAGACACGGCCGAGAGCGGTCGTTAAAAGTGTCCCCTGTCCCCCCGTGCATTGCTGCTTGTGACATGGGCATGTCACGGGAATACAGCAATGCACGCCCCACAGAGGACGCGTCATGCACCTTTTGGACTTGGATTTCACACTTTAGCAGAGAATTGCTGAACTTTGGCGTGAACTGTGCTGATAATGACACTTTGAATCTATGAAATAGACCAGCACGAAATCCCTGGCTACGATTCGTCCGCTTCTTCAGCACAGGACTACTTATGCAGACGAATCTAGGACCACCTGGCAGTAGTAGCCTATTCTGGGGGTCCCCGTGAACCTAGACTCAAACTAGCTGCCTAATTTGCATATTATGACCATACAGCAACGGACGCTTACTCATGCCGCCTATCGACCTCATTTTCCGAGTTATGAGCTATCCAACAAGTAGTCTACCAACTGAACACATTTAACTAAACGTCCACGCTTAATGTAGAACTCTGGTGCATTTCTATTGGCATTAATCTCATGCACCCGATGGGATTTGACATACTACAAGCTGTTGGGATAATTCATGTAATTAACAGCATCTCTGACTAAACGGAGTTTCAGTTTCAGTTATTTGTGCATGATATCCATAGGTTGCGGTTTTAGAGAGTTATTACTAAATTAACCCGATTCCATGGCTTGTTGGACAGGTAGACACTTGACCAGTCCAATTAATAAACGTTATTCTGATTAGCATGTTTTTATAGAAATGATCTCTGAGCATTAGTTTCAGGATTAAAAGACAAACGCGCTGCATACCGTTTTAGAGTCAGACAGGACATTTAATTGAGCAACTCTTTGGTTATGAGCGCATTGTTTTGGCAGTCCTCAGGGGAGTTTCCGTGAGGTGTCAAATGAATAGCAGCCTGAAGACGCCCATAGGTAAAGATGACCTTTGCAATTGCTTAGAATTGCTCATAAATAAATTCTTGTGAAAATTATTACTAACAACAAAGACTAAATCATTATGCTAAGGACACAATTAATCATAATTTAAGAAACGAGGGAGCCGGCCATTCCGCTTAAAAACTTCTTGATAATTAATTAGTAGAAATAATGACAGCTCGTGGTTTTATGATTGGTTTAAAGCGATCTCTACGTTTTAATACATAATAATTTTGATGCCGACCTAAAGCTGAAACAAAGCATGATACAAAACTGTTGATTTTAAACCGTTTAAGTGCCTTTTTGAGCATCATGGCCGGCATCTGCTAGTTGCCGGCTGTGGGGAAAGTAATTATACTAACTAATGCATTAACTTCGGGGTCGTAGCAAAGGGACCTTATATCTGAGGCTTAGAGGTTGGATCCCCCACTCAAAATCCCTGTAATACTATAAAAGAAACCCCCGACAAAAAAGAAAAAATGAAAGAATGGGTACTGGCCACGAAGGCTCTCTAATCATAATGCAAAAACTGGCCACGAGGGCTCGCTAATCATAATCAAGCTTAGCCAGAAGGGCCGTGGCTGGGATCGAAACTGGGCATTTGTCCTTTAAAAACATGAAACAAGGGCCCGAAGGCCAAAACACAAACATATAAAAATGGCCAAAGGCTGTAATACAAAAGTCCTAATTTTTTGTTGCTAAGCAGCAGTTCCTGAGCCGGATATAGGAAATCCATTTGGCTCCTCAAGTTGTAGTGTTTCCTTGTGAGCTCATTCTCCTTTTCTGGCCTTGGCCCTAGATGGTCCCAAGGTCCCTAGATGCGTCCTCAATGGTTCGTGCATTGTTGTATTCCTGTGACATACCCATGTTACAAGCAGCAATGCACGGGGGTAAAGGCGACACTTTTAACGACCGCGTGTCTAAACGGCCGTGTCTAAACGAACACTGATCGCTGACATCGCTGACAACTAGTTGACAATTTGTAATTAGAGCGGAGACTAAATTTTTTGATTCTGGAGGAAAGCTGCTAGAAGTTTCTAGAAACTTTTAGAAGCTTCCTATCTTTTATATGTAAAGTCCCAGGTTCTTTTTAGCCTGAAGCTCAACTGGAGGCTCAGATTAATGATAATGGCGAAATATTGCCCCAACTGACCAACTTTTTGATAAATTCTGGGGACGAAACTTAGGCGAATTTTATAAAATAGGTTTACACGTAAAAGTAACCAAAGGGGCAATTTTTAGACTAAAAATCAAACTTTACGTAAATGTGCGAACTTGGGCTCAAATTAATGGTCTTAGCCCATTATGGGAAAACTTGTCTTAAGTGCTAATTTTAAGTAGAACTTTTGTTTTTGGGCGATTTATTTTTTATGCAGGCCCTCTTTTCCTGAGCCCCTACTTGCAAAATTAAATTAAGCTTTTGTCCAGAACAGAGGCAGGCCGCTTATTAATTCTGGTAACAAATGCTCCTTGTTGCTGGAAACTCCTTGTCCTCACTTGACCTAGGATAAGGGAGCAATTGTTACAAAATATGCACAAAACATTTCTTACGTAATTCCTAGCTAGACAAAAATTGAATTAATGAAATAATTATAAGGTTGACCCAACTAACATAAATAAGGACTAAATAAAGCTAAATAAGCCTACCTATACATTCGTAGCTAAGGTTTCGACAATTAACATTAATTATGAGTATCTATATTGTATTTGCTTAATCTCCGATATTGGGTGGGTCAGTGGCTTTTAATTTTTCAGAAAATCCGTTAATTGCACGGCGACAGGTTTTGCAATTTTGCATTGAGTTTTCTAAAGACTGGAGTCAAAATAGTCCTTCAGCAAAATCTGTAGTTTGAAATAAAATGTGCAATAAAATATCAAACGAGTATAAACCACATTGTCGTTAACACATGACAGTTATTTTAAATAAATTGAAATCCTCAAAGACGTAAATTTTTGACCCAAAAGACCATTTTGCCTTGCTGACTTAACAACTAGTAATAAAGCTAATAAAGGTTTGTAAAAGTGACATTGTTCAGTTTGATCTCCTCCTTCCATGCATAACAATCAATCCGGTGTCTCTACTGCCCACTAAGTAAAACTGGGCGAAATACCTAAAATTTCTTAAACCTTTTCACTTAGAAATCCGGGACTGGTTCCGGAATGTTAAATATCACGACAATAAGTAATTCCGTAAGAATGGAAGGGAGCAAAGCAGTCCGCATTCTAAAATGTTCAATGACCAAAGAGAAGCCTTCGAGACGACGCCCACCTGACGCTGTGCAGTTTTCAGTAATGTGCACATTCTAAACATTTTCAGGGAATTTTGCCGTGAAGGGGGATTTAGGATCATGAAAGTCTATGCTCAATATCTCTAGTGCTATTAGCCCCTGTTCGCGCTGATACTTGCAGTTCCCTTTTGGGATATTCAAGCTCACTATTAAACTGAATAGGTGTTGATGGTTTCGTACATGGGCAATCCAAATCTTTTTATAGCGACTTTAGTACTTGTAACAAATATCCAAGCAAGCTTTTCCTTACTGTTTCAGAAATTTTTTCGGTCCTGTTCACGACAAAGCTCCTTGCTTTTTCAGTAAATTGTTTTTAATGCTGACAGCTGCTTTGACAGACACCAATTAGCAATTAGTAGGCGATTTCGAGAAGCATGTTAGAGCCTATTAATCCGTCAGCCTCTAAGAGTAGCTAAGTGAAAACATTGGTGCTTTCGATTCTTTCGTCGGCTATCTCAATAGTTCGATTTGTTGTTTATCAAAATGGGTTGCAGTTTTGTTACTCTACTTCTCTCAGCAGCTTTTGCAGGGCTGTTGGCAACAACTGCTGGCGGCTTCCTGAACCTAGATGTACCTCAGCGAAAGCCCTCAGTCAGTATCACCAAACACTCCATAAAGATTTGCCTGCCGGGCTGTGGTTTCATCAGCATGGGCGAAGTTTTGATAAATACTGCCTACATGTGCTGCACGACCATTCCCAGACGAATGTAAACAAGATAGATTGTTGATAGATCATTTGATTTGACTTCATCAGTGGCTAACTTTATTGATGTTGTAGAATTGTTAGGATACCATCACAAATCTGTAAAAATTTGAATAACATAAAGGAAGTTAAAATTAGACCAAAATATTAGAAAACTTACAGCTTAAAACACGAAAATATTATATCAAACATATACATATAAATTTAATAATCACAAGAACTAAATTTATATAAAATAACTCATTGAAAAACATGATATGTGTTATCTTCTTTTTATGTAACGTGGTCTACATGCCAAAATGTTTAGTAGATTGTGTCTTGATATTTTGTATAAATTTAATGATCACAAGAACTAAATTTATATAAAATAAATCATTGAAAAAACACGATATGTGCTATCTGTAATGAAAATGCGTTTCATTATTGTCATTAAATTTGTGGATTTTGTCTATTAAAAGCGCATTTTGCATCTAAGGAGCCGCTAGAGCCTCACTCGGTACGAGTCCCACTCGGTACTTTTCTAATCGTTCTCAAATACTCCCACTCGGTACTTTTATGTCTCACTCGGTACTTTAAATTCAATTTGAAGTATTTAAACTATAATTTTCATGAATCATTTAAAATATTCGTATATAAGCACTCGAAGATATTAACTGCAATTTAACACCCAAAATTAAAAATTGATTAAATCAAATTCAAATTACATTACTTTGAGTACTACTGGAAAATTGTTTCATTTTATAGCATTGTAAGGTATGTAAAACTACAACTCTAAAACAAACAAATCTAAAAATTTCTAAAAAATTACTAAAAATCTTTGTTTTACTAATTTTTGCTAAAAACGTTAAAAATTTGCAATTTCTGCAAATTTTGGGGTAGGCCTCCTTTTACTCATTTTTGGTTAAAAATGTTAAATACACAAACACACTAGCAAACAAAAAGATTGTAGGGAATAAAACAAAGACCAATGATTCAGTGTTTTACCTTCAGCACTGTCTGAACAATTTATCAATTATTTATTGCAAATTCTGGCAATTTGTAGCATTAAATGTAGAAAAATTTAGTCTCCTCAAGTACCGATTAAGACAATAAAGTACCGAGTGAGATTCCAAAGTACCGAGTTGGACTTAGAAGTACCGAGTGAGACTCAAAAGTGCCGAGTAGGACGCAAAGGTACCGAGTGGGACTCAAAGGTACCGAATGGGACGTTTATTGTTTAAAAATTGGAAAGTACCAAGTGGGACTCCGTACCGAGTGGGACTGAATTTTATGACAAAGGTACCGAGTGATACACAGTCAAGCAGCTTCACCAATAAATAAGGATAGTTAGGACTAAGTTTGAATCTGAAGACATGCCCAAAAGAAGAAAAGGGGCTAAAAGCGTTCAAAGACGCTAAGTCTAAACGCAGAGTTGAGATCAAATAGAAACGGATCTTGTTTGTGACTAGTGAACGATCTCTGGCCTGATCTGTGTCAATTTCTTGTCCATGATGCTAGGAAAACGATGTAAATAAGTAATTATCAATGACTTGTTATGAAAGTCGTATATTGATGTCTGCCAAGCCAGAATTGCCCTGAAAACCGGTCTTGTGTTCATTATCCAAGGGTACAACTGTCTAAATCGTAACCTGTTCCTTGGGCCGTTATAGAGGCCACCGAACAGCCCGAAATCGCCTATCTTCAACGTGTTCAGAACTAGAGTCAAGAACTGTGCAGAATCGTGAAGAAAGCTACGCTAACGCGCTTTTATAGCTTAGAATCGAATCCTGACCTTCCCCTGTACGGGAGGGCCTCCCCTAGAGGCCTCCTACCCCACCCGTATGGCCAGAAGTGCCTCCTTTGATTTTGTATCAGGAACTGTATAAGAATGAGGAACTTTTGTTCCTCCCGAGATTTATGGGTTCATACCTCGAATACAGAATACTTCAAATACAGAAGCAAAGACGGAGGTAAAGAAAGGGGGAACTCCGAATCAGACAAAAGTTAAAAGTTCCCCCTCCCAAAAATTAAGGCTAAAAAAGGCCTTCCCCAATCAACACTGCTAATTAGCAAATTCTTGCGAATTGACCCAAAAAATCCGATTTTTCAATTTTTCTTAGCTCTTGTTCAACTCTGTTTTTCCTTTTTCTTTTGGCCTCTTTCTTGGGCCTAAACTGTTTTCGTCTCCTGAAACTAAACCGCGAGACCGAAAGAAACCGCGAGACTAAACCCCAGGATCCGATTTCTGCACCTACCGGCGCCTTAGGACCCCGATGACAATTTCGCACACATTGGGTAACTTCTTCTTCACATCTTTTTCTTCAAAATCACCACTTTTCGGTGATCCAATACTCTAAAATCTTCGTCCATAATCGTAATTTAAAAAGCTCATTTTTCCGTTTTTGCTCTTTTCTCTCCCAATCCCGAAAATAACCCAAAACTCTAGAAAATCAGCAAATATTTGGGGTAATCCAGGTACTGAGGGGAGGACCTTTCCTGTTCCCCCCAAGCCCGGGAAGTGGAATAACTTCCCATAATCGCCACGCAAAAGGAAGCCCCGTTTTCCCCACAGCCGTCCATAATGTTCACCTTGCCAACTGAAACCATACACTGTCCAGTATTTGAGCTGTTTCAATTCTGCCGGTCAAAAAATAGGATTATTACTAAAACTAATCTCCAAAACTGAATTATCTTTGCTTTTTTAAACCAATTTATTATTAAGCCTTTAGGAGGGGTAAACCGGCTTCCCCTTTTTATTTAAACAGTGCTGTAGATTTGTTGTTTTGATAATAATTGCGACAGCAATTATTATCCGACCTTTGGCTTCCGAAACTCTCTCTCGAAACGTCACACGCAGAATTCATGCATTACACGAGCAATCACCCGGAGATGGCCAAAACACAGGCCATTTCCGAACCAGAACGCACGTAGTTAGGATCTAAGTAGATTAGGCAGTAATTAGTGCGGGCATTAGCCCCGTTTAGACTTCTAAGTTACATTAATTATCCATTTCCGGGTTGCTCATTGAAATCCCTCCGCAAGGGAGGTAGGCCCCGTGATTAATTTTAATTAATACTTTGTGATTCGTCTGCATGATAGGCACTTCATGTAAACTCCTCCCAGTTGGAGGTCTTGTCGTATGTCCGGAATGAATGAAAGACTGACAATAATTGTATGCGTGGGGCTACTCATGTAAATAGCTGCAGTTGAGGTCTTGACACCAGTCCAGCTAAGAATAATTAAAGTAACTTAATTAGATAGGTAGCAATTAATTATAATTAAACTAGGTACGTATCCGGACCAAGAACAAGCCAATGTTTGAATACTTTGCAGTTCCAAATTAACAACGGTTCAGCAATTTAGTCTTAATAATTTCTAGTGCTGGAGAATTAGCAATTGTTTAGGATGCTCATTTGCATTTTCAGTACTAGGGCTAATATTAGGCTTAATACCGTACAGTATGACAAGGTTCGTCATTTATAGTGCTCGAATAGTAACGGATAGCCATCAAGTTTAGTTTATCGCTGTGTACCATAGGTTTGAGGGTAACAGTTCATAGTTATGTCTCTCAGCTTAAGTTATAGCCAATATTGAGTCCCTAGGTGTTAGAATTGTCAGCACCTAAGTTTCTAGGTAGTCGTAGCTAGTTTTAAGTTAGTTTTAGCCGTATAGTAGTTGATTCTAGTCAATAGGCGGTGTTGAGAGGCGCAGTCCACGTTCCCTGTTCAGCGATCAGTCCAGTGCAGCCTCATTTGCATATCTGGCCGGAAACACTAGAACGGCCAGAAAGTTCAATCTTGTTCATTTGCACACAAAAGCTATCAAAATGTTAGAATTTCATCTAAAAGTAAAGAACAGTTAATAACACACACGCAAAGCATGTTTTGGGTGTTAAAACCCACACTTGGCGGCGAATTGGTCCGGATAATAGTTGCTGGGGGTGTAATCTCCACCAACGCTGTTTCCAATGGGTTTTAACCCATTTCATTCAGGTTGCCCGCCAACGTCCGAGCGAAGCTGCCTGAGTTCTCTGTTGCGAAGAAAGTGCCTATCAGTGGATCTAGTGGTTCAGTTCAGTTCAGTTCAGTGATCGCTGGGAGCCTTGTTGTTATTGTGTATCAGTATCAGAGCCGAGATCCGGCCGTGTCAGTGGTATCCGTGTCCTGCTCCAGTGATTCATTCAGTCCGTGCAGCTCTTGCCTTAGGTACTTGTTTGGGCCTAGACTTTGGATACAGATTGTTAGAGACTAGACAAGCAGAGAGGCTTGGTACCTACCTGTTTCAAATTTGGAACCTATTTCAACAATCGACTAATCTGACCTAAAACCAAACCATGTTCAGTGGAAATCAAGCAGTCATTGTTATCATCTATCCTGTTGAAAAGCGTGCTTAAATCTAATTAATATAATTATACAATTACAATTATAATCTCTGCCTTAACTTATATACATAATTATATTAGTGTACAGCCGCCCGACCGCTTCGTATCTCGCCCGACACTCTCTAACCCGTAACTGTAATTAACCATTTCAGGGACGGACCTCTCGCCTCTCTAAATTCAGTTGCCTGGTGAGCCGTTATACAAAGGCCCAGAACTGATCCCTTGTGAGACTATTTTAATTTACGTTAATTGTGTGTGTTAATTGGTGTGAAGCCCCAGTCTACTATTAGAGGGACAGAGTAAGCAAAGAGGCTGTTGAGAGGAGTTGAGCTAGCCAAGCACAGAGGATACTTATCCGACCCCGTAGTATAATCGAGTTGAGTGACAGGAAAAGCCCTGGAGACAGTGTGTACCCTAACCCGAAACCAAAACTTACCCAGTCAAACTATAAAGGGCAATTCTGGCAGATCATTGTCATCTCTGTTCATTGTACTATAACCTTGCATTTAACACTGCATCTGCTGGAACCTATACATATACTTTGTATCTTTATGTCAATAAATTGTGTGACTTTTAGACTCGTTTTGGACTCAACTTTCAGATCATCGTTCCCTGTCTTATCCGTGCTCGAGGATAAGACTACATCATTTCGGAAAGAGTCGATATTCAGACCATACATTAACATACGGTCGGGTCCTGGGGGGGCTTGTCCCCAAAAAATTTTGAGGGGGCTTGTACCTTGAAAAAAATTTTCAGGGGGGCTTGTACCTCAAGAAAATATTTGTAAAATTGTTTAAAAAAATTAACCATAATTTTATTGAAATTGCTAATTTCTTGCCAAAATTTGCAAAAAATCTTCAATTTTGGAAAAAATGTCAAAATTCGGCCCAATTTTCCTGAAAAATTAAACATTTTAGCCAAAAAATTCCGGCGAAGCCGGAAATTTTTTGAAATTTTACTATAAAAACTAATTTTTTCCGGCAGTTTTTGGTTACCCCTTGGCTATTTTTTCGCTACCCCTCGTCCCCGACGGCGACAGGGCTTGTACCTTGTCCGGGTTGGGGGGGCTTGGACCCCCCAGACCCCTCCAGACCCCCCCAGACCCCCCCCCCGCGTTAACCTATGATTGAGACTATAAATTCCCCTGGTTCCCCTAATCTCAAACGAACTCACGAAATCAATCCCTACCCGGTCAGCCATTAGGTACGGTCTGTCAGAACACCACTACAGTCTGTGCTTCAATCTAAGTGGAGATCTCTGAATCTCCACGTGCTGACCAGTGTAATAGAGTACTGATCAGAGCCTCAGGCCGAAGAAGCCTAGCCTAAGCCTAACCGACTACAACAAATCTCACGACCCAAATCAGTTTACTTTCAGGATCAGTCAAGAATCAGCCCAAATCTCCTTCACTCTATTACATATCTTCTTGTTATGTAACGTGGTCTACGTCCTAAAAAGTTTAGTAGATTGTGTCTTGATATTTGTAGCATGTATTAGATGTGGAACTACTAAGGGTTTCTTCAAGAATTTATTAACTTCAAATAATCCGAGCTTGCAGTGTTTATTTTCAGTTAAACTAAAAGTAACAAGCAGTCCCAGTAAGTAAGTAAGTAAGTCATAAGCTGAAATTTTACTAAGACTTCTTGAACATGAGTGAAGGTTTATTTGGCAAGTTAAATAAGAAGTAGTATCGACCATGGTAGTCGCGGCGGTTCGTTCTTACCGCGGTTCATAAATGCTCATTTTCCTGTTGTATAATTAATATGCGCCATTAACACAGGCTGTCGCCCCTTTTTTGTTCTAAGTCCTCCAGGAGGATTTTTATCTTTCACTAGTCACTGCTTGGTTGAAATTTTAAAACTCTCCTACGAACTTGTGCTATCACCCATGACTTGTCCTACCTACCTACCTACCTACCTATGGGCCATTCCAAGATTTCACCCGTGTATTTAAAGTAATTATGATGTGATTAAACTGCAACAATGTGATATACGGTATGGCACACTCAACAAGAAACATCCCTCTACGCATATGCCTATAATATTACCGTTATCAATAAGAGTTTGTTCATGTGCCGTTTTTGTTTTTGATTTTGTATTTATTTCTAAAATTTGTTGAACAAAGACAAGAATAGACACCCACTTTGTATTTAATGGTATTAAACTTAAATCATCGTCTTTGTCAATATGACAGAGTTAGCGTACCAGGTCAGATGACAACGTGATTGATTAGTGTAAAGTAACGATTTGAAGCGGGTTTTCTGGAATTTGCTATGTTCGAACTTGCCATCTTTTGTATTTCCGGTTCAAAATTAGTGGTTGTTTGTAATAACTCTTTGGGTTTTCTGCGTGAACTTCACACACTGCTTCTGTATTCGATTTCAACTCAAAGTTCTATGTCGTCATTCTTAAATTTTATGCTCAGTGTGATTATTAATGTTAACCTTAACTAAACATCAAGATACAGGGCCAAAGCTTAAAACTGGTAATATCCCGCTCACACCTAGCACTCTTGTATGATTGAAATATGATTATCTTTCACCGTGATTAAAGATAGTATCGAAAACTGATAAGAAAGTTCATGTGTTCGCTCGATGTCATTTAAAACAAGACGTCAACTCTCCAACTTTCTCACAATCTTATTGGTTGCAAACGAAGAAGTCCTATCTTTACACCTTTAAAGACCTTCAGGCAATGGATAAGTGCATTTAAACTCAAGGATCTTCAATTGCGAACATTAACTTGGACCCCTAATTATTCGTATCTCCCACGTTGTTGCGGTTTGTAGAACATAACGTAGCTCGTAAGTGATCACAACCCAAGATCTCAACCAGATAAAGATAAATTAGCTTATAAAGTTCCGCTACTAGAGTATTGAATTTGTTGCTGGAGTTTTGAGCTTTTAAACAGAGATCTGTTCGGGTGGCTTTAGGAGGAGTAACTCGGCGTCCAGCGAGATAAACCGCTAAACAGAATTCAGGCAGGGTGCGAAGCGACACTTCTGTGAGTCCTTGAAAAGATGTAAACCCCTTAAACCCCCCAAGCACATGCAAATTGTGACGTTATGATTTTTCAATACATTGCTTTACTAAATTTCAGCAAAGAAACTGAACAACACAGTAACGATCGCTGGGTTAGCTATATGGTTAATTGGTTTTGATGTCGAAGGAGCATAAATCATTATTTCCTTTTCCCATACATATTCAGCATACACAAATTATCTAAATTGAAATGGTATGCAAAAATATGTGTAATTACGCTTGGACTCTGGGATGCAATGACTTCATAGAATTTCGTTCAAACAGCACACCACAGTTAATTGATAAACGGTTATTTTTATCTTAATATTGAATCTCTTTTCAATAACAAAGAATGTGTTGATTCACCTGGCCAAGAATAGGACCTAAGATTACGAATATTACTCTCTCAAAAAGAGTACTCGTTTCACCAAGAGGGGACTATGAAGAATGTATTGCTTTCACAAGTTCTGTATCCATTACCCTTTTATCCATTTTTCTTTTCAGAGAAATTTTGAAGAAATTGTTAACCTACTTCTTTTGTTCGTGTAAGCTTATTCTTAAAAAAGAAAATATTAAATTAATATTAATGGATTAGCACAAGTCAGTACCACCTCCATGAGTTGTTAACAGATTTCGGCTTAATCCAGCGGAATCTGGATCTGCAACAGCTATGTAAACAAACAATCGTTATTTAAACGGTTTGCGAAGACAATGAAGCCATCAGAAACAACTACCTTCTACTCAGAAACCTGTTGTCATGCTTCGCACTCTTCTGATTGCGGCATTCCTGGCCTTGCCATGCGTTTGGTCTGAGGCTATCTGTAGGTTATCAATTGTTTGCTTGTAGTCGGTTTGTGGGAAATCTTCTGAGTAGAATTCGTATTCAAAAACTAGGTCTAACCCTTTGGTGAACACTTCGATTTTGCTTTTTCACAAATTTCACAAAAAGGGTAGCAATCTAGTACAACCGTTTAAAATAATATGTTAGTTGGATCGCTCATTAGGTCTGCTCATGGAAGCGCTGTATTGATTAGCTTTGGCAATATATTGAAATTTATTTTCAGGTCTTGCATCCATCACCTGTTAGCTTTGGGTATATCAGCAGGTGGCTGTCCCCCTTCTAGCGCCTATTAGACATGTTATTACTAGTACAGAAACACAAAATTATAATGAGCCAGATTTACTATGTTCAAGGTTAAGCTGTCTCATTTTAGCATCCAAAGTGGTAGATCCAGCACCAGGTCCAAAAGAAAAGTCCCCTGAAGATAGTAAGCTTGAACAACCTTAATATAGTTCAAAGTCTTTATTGGTATTTTTTGACTTGTTACAAATTTTATATTTACAACTTTCTTTCTACTTATTCGTTAATTTCCTCAGTCGTGGCAGTCAGGTTTGAACTATAAAACGATGTAAGATAGCGTAAAGTAGTTTTTCTCCTTTGAAACGCTCTTCGAGCATTTTGCAAAGGAGAACCTGGGAAATTGAGAATCTGTATGGTTGGCAGACTAACCAATAAACCAGTGTGAAGCAAGGACTGTAACTGGTTCTTTCTCAGTTACTGTCCGTCCAGTGGCCGTCGTGCAACAGTAGAGTGAGGAATACCCTTTGTTGAAGTTTCTTGTATCTACTTCATGTATACATTATAGAAACGAAATCGCCACATGAAGACAGCGACGTATTTGAAGGTGACATGATTATTCCAAAGGAAGCTAAGGTATCGATGGAAACAGTAGAATAAAAGTTGCCTAGTAAGTTCAATTTGGAATAATATTAAATCAGTGAATCGTAAATAATTGTTGAAATTTAAGAGTAAGTCTGTAGGAATTTTAGTTGACCAGTCAGGTAGCAATCAAACAAATTCTTTTTTCAGGGATCAGTGAGAAACGCTATTGTTGATCCAAATCGAAAGTGGCAAAAGGAAAATGGCTACGTGATTGTTCCATTTACTGTGAACACCAATGGCATGAGTAAGACATTTCATAGCGAAATTAGTTACATCCACTTACAAAATTTACAAGGCGTTTCCAATTATATACTTAAGGTCACTTCCAAAACAACGGAAAATCTCTATCTCTTTGTGACAATGACAGTTTCTTTCTGTCTTTATATTATTATAAGCAATCAAGGAACAGCTTCGCATGATGCTGGCCATAGGCTAACAATTGTTTTCTATGTGTAATCGTCAGCAATCACAGTCACTTCCAACAAGAGTGTCGCTTTTTATCTGTTATAGGCAAAGCTGCCGTTAAAGCTATTGGCGACGCCATGTACGATTACGCTAAATATACCTGCATTCACTTTGTTCCCAAACGCGGAAATGAATATCATGCAGAATTCTTCGCTGGTGACGGGTAAAGATAATTCCTGTTTCATACTTTCGGCCATCAACGGGTGCTTGTAGACGCCGGTGTATGAGCAAATGTATACGCATTTGTGTGTGAACCCGCCACAGTAGGAAGCTAACGCGTGGCGAAAGCATGTTACAGGCGGGAGTGTTTATTCATGTCGAGGAGAGTCCTCATGCATTCACCACTATAAATAGAAGTTCACGTTCAGTTCATAAATCAAGTTCATAAATATAAGCTATTTAATTGCATGTTAACAAACGATAACAAAAATGTGCTACATAGTTAAGCGGTGTACGCTTCTTTATCAGAAGATTTCTTTTTTGAAATTTGCACATTCGAAGAAGCAGCGTATACAGCTTTATTATTAGAAATTTTTTCAGTTCAGTTAGCCATCTAAAACAACATAAAGCTTGAATTAGCAAAGACTTTAACTCTGAAATTAGTTGCGAAAATGTTAAAGTCGTGACAACATGTTGGCCATGTTGTATTTGTATGAATAATAAATATGTATAATGAGTTTATGGATTGATTTTTATTTTTGACAGTGTATATCCACAACTAGTCTATTTTAGCTGCTACTCCATGGTAGGTCGTCTTGGTTATTACTCTAACTTCGCTGCCAAGGGAAAGCAAGAAGTTTCCATTGGCCGCGGTTGTGAGTACAAGGGTACCGCTATCCACGAAATGATGCATTGCATAGGATTCGAACACGAACAAAGCCGGCCTGACCGCGATCGATATCTCGATGTTCATCTTGAGAATGTTGTTGACGGTTAGTAGACAAACGCACGGCATACTGAATTCGCTATCAACCTTAAACAATTGGAAATTAACTTTCCTAAATGTTGAATTGCTCACTTATCTACTTTTGAAATGCCAAGTGTAGTTTGAGTAGACGTGCACGGACTCAATGGTGTTTAGCACAGATTGCTGGAAATAAATTTTAACAAGTTGTGGTTTAAAAATCAAAACAACATATAGTGACTGTTACTAAGAACACTCTGGGTTAAATTACTATTTAGGGCAAGAACACAACTTCGACAAGTGCAAAGAAGGTAGTGAATGTACCACTCAAGGACTTCCTTACGACTACGCCAGTGTGATGCATTACGGACGAGACTTCTTCACCAAGAACGGACGAGACACCATGGTCCCTAGAGATCCAAAGTACATAGCTAATATTTGTTTTAACTTTTAAATATTAAAAACATAATTGATTTCAATGACCCAAGAAGAAGCTGACGCTAACTCAAAAATTATGGCTTATGCTTTTCCCTAGAATAACAAACGTTTTGCTGTGCCTTCTAAAGTAATCTTGTTTCAGTGCAAAGATTGGTAACCGAGAAGGCTTTACTGAAATGGATATCCAAAAAGTCAACAAGCTGTATGGTTGCGATCGGAGCAAGATCGGTGATACCAGCAAAGTAGTTAGGCCAACTGGAGGAGGTGAGCTTCAGTTTAAAAAAGGTTTAAATAAGATAATTTTATTAATTGGCTTTATTCATTGTTTATGGTTGGTAGCATGTTAAGCAGTAGCTATGTGATTTAGAACGTTACTCAGGTTGGCTTTGCCCCATTATGATTTAGTTTACGGAAATATCAGCAAAGTAAATTCGCTTTGGAATTGTGGATATCAAAGATCGATCGTTTAATATTAAATTAAAATTTGATGCAGTTCTATGCTAGTTTGTATCGCAGCGCAACAATGCACACTTCATAGACAATTTATTTCATTTTTGCCACATGCCGTTTCAGTTTGCCAGGACAAGTACAGCAACTGTGGAGAACTTGCTCGCTATTGTCGACAGACCGACATCAGAGAAGGCTGTCCAGTCACCTGCCGATCCAGCTGTTAGCATACAAAGCATGACTGCTTACCAGAACTATGAACAAACATTCTGATATTTAATAAAGTTCCATTGAATCACGATGACATACTATGGAATAAATCCTGGCTTTATTGTTCAACACTAGCAAATTTAAAATGCACTTCGAATGAAAAAATGGAATCACATATTTTCCCATACCGTCAGGAGCTGTGTTTCCCACCAGACAGACAGAAAGATCTGTGCATGGGGCGATTTGGAGGAGGAGTGTCACCCGCCATCCCCAGACCAGGAGCTGACCCCCAATGAGTCGCTCACAAATCAGAATTCTTTTTTCAGAGAAAAACGGAGAAACCTGGTTTTCGGCCTAAGCCTAAGCGGCACAACAAAGCTCATGTTTGTAAGTTTAAAAATCAAGGCACATTAACACCATAAATCACAAGATATCAAAACACTGGTAAAGAACCCAAAAATCAATATAAGATAAAAATAAATGAATAAGTTCTACAATCCTACCTTGTTCAGAATTGACTAAGTTTTAATGGCCGTAAAATTAATTTATCAAAGATTATGCTTACTACCATACATTAACACGGGATCCGATTCTGGGGGTGTCTACCCCGACCTCGGCGAGGGGTATACCCCAGAGAAATTCCAACATTTTAAGGAGTCTGCCCCGAAATTAACAAAAATTGCGAATTTTTAACGTTTTTGACCAAAACTTGGAAAAATAACAATTTTTAGCGATTTTTAAGAAATTTTTTGAAAAAAAACGTTAAAATTTGCCAAAAATTACCTATTTTTAGTAAAAATCTCTGAAGGGTCAACCGTTTTTTTCTTTCTGGACGAGAGGGTCTGCCCTTTTTTCTTTTCGCTGAGGGGCTCTACCCGTTTTTTGTCGGTCTGGTGGGGTCTGCACCCCCCCATTCCCCCACGTTATCCTATGCTTACTACTGATCAAGCAATAAAAGGTCAGCAGGGTTTCGCTTTTCTGTTTTCCTTTGATAAAATATACTGCTGATCTGGTTAGATCAGCTCTGAGCATGGGTTTTACTCTAGGAATCTCTTAGGTAAGCAATTACTCTTAGAGGGGTCAGAATTGTCCAATTCACAGATTGTTTGGGTTAAAATAATGCCCGTTTCAATTCATTAAAATGTCTAGTCTACTAAATTATATTAACGCTCAGACGCAGTTTAACCTTCAGAAAAACGTCTAACTTAAATTATTATTTTAATGACATGAATACAATAATTATAATACATCTAAAGTAAATTCGCACTTAGGTACAGACACGACAGAAGCTTTCAGAACAAAATGATACCTTCCTCAAAACCGCAAAGATTAGCCTTATCACTCCTCAAGTTTTAGTCCAGTTCCTTCACATTCTAATGTTTCCCACTAACGGATTCACTTCACTAGATCAGTTTGTTGAACTCACAACGCATGTTACATTGTTGATCAGGATCTCCTCCTGTGATGTGCATGGTCCAATCGACGGTTCTTCCAAAAAAGAGAAGATGTGAATCAGAGAATAATAAGGCTTGACTCTCTAGGCTTAGTTCGTCTTCAGTTCGTTTCGTTTCGTTTCTCAATTCGTTTCTTCAGCATCCTGAGTAGAAGGTTCAGGGGGAGCAGTGTAAGAAATCCCGGTCCCTCCAGTATAGGTGAGCCTCCTACACACCACGAATCCGACAGTTCAGCCTCATTCATCCAAATATTATTATGCGTCTATCAAAACATTATGACTCCGGGCAACAGACCACAATCACGACCTTTCCACAGTAGAAAATTGGACAGCAGCTTTCCACGGAATTGAAAACAGCGGAATCCCAAACGGCAAAATCACATCCCAGTTCCTGGGCAACTTTCCGCAGTCGCCGGTGGAGAGCAACTTTCCAGAACGATTGGCAGTTTCCTGAACTGGTTTCCGAATGAGCCGCCAAGGAGCTGAACGCCATCAGGATCGACAGCTTTCCGCATGTCCCACCAAAGTGCGACATTCCTCAGGATTAACGGCATTGCATTTTCAGCAGCTTTCCATTAATTCAATCACATTCTGCAGAATTCCACAGGATTAAACTGTGCACCGGTAGTTGACATCCCAAACATTTGCATTCAGTTTGTGAGTTGAGCAGAAAGTGGAAGAAACAAAATCTGGAATTTGTAAATCTGGAATTTGTGTCTTGATAAGCTCTGTACAAGAGTATTATCATGATAAGTTGTGCTGAATTGATTTTTATTGCAGCAATTATTTTAGTATATATAGTTTAATACAAATAAAAATAGGTTTATAATTCAGTTTGCAATAGAAACATAAAAGCTTAATTGGATTCGTACTCTTGAAATTAATATTTGACGAACTAACATAATTCAGATGAAAGAAATCAGACGAATTCAGAAGAATGAACTACGACGGGTGCAAGACGACGGCGATCTCTGTGTGTATACAACCTTTCGTTTTAAGTGTTGCTTCAGTAACCGATTTTAGTTTTAGTTTCAGTTTCAGGCGATAGATGAAAATAATTTCAGTTGCAGTTTTTCAGTCGGGAACAAAAAATAGTTTCAGTTTCAGTTTCAGGTCTTCTCCCAAAATAGTTTCAGTTTCAGTGCCTAAAACATGGCTAATTATAATAATTCGATTAAGATGTATAAATGTGTTTGTAAGAAAGCACTAGGATTTTCCAGGAAAAAAGAAGCCCTTTCACGCTATACCAAAATTCTGGATATGCCTGGATTACATCTTCCGCTTCCATTACATTATACTTACTGCATTGTTTATGTCGATAAAACACTGTAGCGAAATGAATAAGAACATGCAAACATAAAACAGTAGATATGCAAGACATTGACAAAAACAATTTAGGTGATAAAACACTTTCCGCAATGGTTCAAATTGAAAGAAATTGGTCGGTCCAAGCATCTTGCGCTGAAAGAAAAATGCAATAACCATCTTACCAACCTGTGTAAGGTTTCTGATAACAAATATGTCTCGTCCGATGTATCTGACAATTTTAAAACCTCTAAATGTGCGTCTAAATGAAGAATGTATGTATAAAGTGTCAAAGTATTTACAATCGCATAGCTCATCAGTGTATACTTCAACAAATCTTCTGCGCTTTCGGTGAAGCCTTTTTCAGTCCTGTAATCGGTATTAGATCTTGCACAGACCGGAAGGTGGAATGGACTGGTTCACACTATGAAAACTGGTCTTCGAACAAACTCTTGCCAGTTTTGTTAATAGATCCTGCAGGCCAGAAATCACCGCAGCTTTTCTTTTCGAAGGTGAACTTGAATGAAAATAACAAGAACATTTTTTACGGAATTAACCGTCAAAGCCAAACAACAGGTGAAGGTTTTTCTTTTGTTCAGATCGACTTCGATGTCGCCACGTTGTGCATTACTTTCTGCATATATTATACTCTTTCCATAACTGTTCATCTACTCGCAGCAGGCCTATATTTACAGTAAATATGGTCAAAACAATTTCCTTCTGCATAAAGCTTTTGCTTGTTGTTTCTAATCTAATTAACGATATTAATGCGTTTGATATTATTAGGACATGTTCCATCTTTGTTTGATTCAATATTAGAAGTTCAAAAGCACAAAAAACTTATAATTATTTTTAATTTAATTTATAGTCCAGCACCAGTAAATTAGATTGAATTAAATAATTGAATAAAATTTATTCTAGTCTAGTTATTCTATTTTGGTATAAAACTACTTCATGCATTTATTTGCAACATTCTCTCTGAAGTATTCTGTAATACTTGTGAAATTCACAGTAAGCAGTGAAAGGGATGAAAGACTGCTTTGCTACTATACGTCGAAACTGACGAAACGTTTGATCGGTACTGCGGGCTTGAGTCAGCACAATTTCAATCAAATCATTCATTGATAGCATAATAGACCTTAAAGACTCGCCTTAAAAATGACCTTCTGAACCAGACTAAAACTGCAATTTTTGTGTGTTTTTGCTAAAATTTTATATACTGTTCGAATCCAAGTGCATATACTGTCGGTGTCTAATATAAATTAAAACTGTCGATACAACAACCAAAATTGGAGCGGGCACGACCCCAAGTACACTTACCTCTTGAATTTCCGCAAACAATTGCTGCAGTATTCTTGTTTTCTTGCTTTGGCCAAGCTATTGTGACGATAACTGGATATCTAAGCAGCAACCGATTTCTCGCAGGGGCACGAACTTTGCCTTCATACGGAAGTTCTTCTTTATGCGTGGATATGCCTTCGTCAGAATTGCGCGCTCTAAAATAGAAACAGTAATAAAGTAAATGATTTAAGTCATAATAATGTAAATTGATTAAAGTCATCCCGGGTACTAACGATTATAGTGACTTTGCTATCATTTCTTATGTCAGGTACGGTACAATGTACCCACTTATTTCTGAAAGCTAGGCATGTTTTTGAGTCCAACATATAACTTACAACTGAAAACCTAACACCACAAACCCTCGCGCGGGACATTAAGAGCTGTAATTCAAAATCAAAAAATATTGCACATGCCTGAACAAAAATCTATTTTTCAAAATCCGTTTCTGTTGAAGGGGGACGTCCTCCTCAAAGTTTTTGGGGGAGAGTTGCAAACAGGGCTGGGGGCTACCACTCAAATCAAACTTATTGGGCCACAAACGTAGAAAAAGATCGGTCATTTCACCAATATGGGTTCGAATGGCATCGAAATACTCATTCATAAATTCATATGTTTGACTATGAATAGCCTTAAAGTAGCAAAGTTTCTATGAATTAACTGAAATTTTTGAGCCACTTGATGTTATAAAGTTGTGGCGTCGAAAGACAAATCAGCCCCTCAGGATCTGTTCAGAGGTTTTCCTCTTTTGATCCGAGAGACTCGGGCGTTCATAATCAGGCTCAATTTGTAGCACATTAATAGACAACTGGACTGGACAACGAGACCATTTGATTTACCTGCTGGGCTGTCGAAGGTGGGACAGTTTGGGAGGGGGCTGACATCATTCGTATAAATTCATCCAATAACTCAACACCCTTAGGACCAACTTTCGAAGCGAAAGTAAGGGCCTTTCCGGACAGTTTGTTAATCAAGAGTGTTAATCAACTGTTCTGTTGGGATCCCCTGAACTGCAGCTGATGAAACAAATTGAGGTAGCCAGTCTTCAAAATATTCGAATATTGGCTCGAAACGAGGAATATCATGAAAAAATTGCCATATATGTACGATACAGCTATGCATTATGGCGTCCCGCAGAAGCATCAGTTGCTTGCATAGTAGCTGGAGTGGGATGAGGTCTAGGCCGAGAGGGGCCCCGCGGCGAGTGGTCAGCGGCCACCCTATAAACTGTCTGGTCCGCCTGAATCGCATTTGATGACTGTTGTCCCCACTGTTGTTGAGCCAAGGGAGGCTGCTGAGAAGGATATTCTGGAAGATTCAGGTAATAACCATAATTTTGAGGAGTACACGGGCGCGGTCCTCATACATATGAGCCAATTGTTGCTACAACGGCAGCTGAATGTAACATTGCTGTTGTTCCGTGTCAAAATGGTCTGATGATTTGGATCATAATAATAATTCGGATCATAATAATAACAATAATAATAATTGTAATAATAATACTAATAATAATAATAATAATAATAGTAATAAATCGGATCGAAATACCCATTACCAGCAACCTAAGGGCCTCCCGCCCGCTGTGACGAAGCATGTTGTTGTTGTTGCTGAAGCTGTGTGTCAGGCACTGGATGTGAGGTAGGTCCAGAGTTCTGTTGACTGGGACCATTCTGTTGAGGGGGCGGAATTGCGGAACTGCTGAGCAGAGGAGGGACCCTGAGGAACAGGAGGCGGCGAAGCCTGCGAAGTTAGGGGAGCAGGCCGTGAATTTTGCTGAGGCGAATTTTGTGTTGAATCTATAGTTGTCTGCCCCGTTCCATACGAATATTGGGAATTGGGAGAGATCGAGGCTCCACAATCTAGCTATAATGATGTACTCAAAATCGTTTCAGTATGAATATGACAGGGTTGCGTAGCAATTTTTCCTGGATCTTCAGCTCGCCTGTATACTTTATGTGTCAACTGCAGGCTGTCAATTGCAACTGCATCATAAGTTGTCACTTACATGATTGTGACGTCCAAGCACAATTCTAGTGCTAATTCCGACTTTTCTTAACGATTGCGATGCATTGGGTACTCTTCAAATTACAAATCACTTATTGCTGAATCAAACCTATTAGTACGTGAAACCGGTGCAATATCAATGGGATCTGGTGTGCAACTTTGTTGTTCTTAGTTCTTTTTTCAAAACACACGTTTACTGTTTAAAACTTTTTAAGTCTTTAAAAATTGAAAAGTGTTGCAACTTTTATAAGAAATTTTTCTACGGATCGCATTATTTTTTACCTGCATTTCTTAACGTCGTACTTCCTAGAAGTAAACTACATTGATTTCATTTCTTAGCCTCTCGTCTTGTAGGTCTTAAGGTGGTGGTATCCTTTTGTGCAGTGCATTTGTCGTTATTTTTTGAAACGCTACAACTTTCGCAATTTTGGGAGTTGGAAAGTGCTTTATACATCGTTTTAAAGCTTATAATCTGTACATTCATATGAGCGCACGAAACCAGCAAAATTAGCACAAAACTAGCAAAAAGTTTCTGACATACTGACTTCTGACAGGCTAAATATAGACAAAAAATTTCTTAACATGGATTTCTCAAAACTGTAGAGTCGGCCAAAATAGTTTCTTGTGTCATGATATGAAGGACATATGCGCCGAGGGACATTTTTCTGGATTTGGCTCAACAAGCCTTAATACTCCAGAAAATCCGGCAAATGTGCGGTGACACGAAATTTCGCAACTTTGTTTTCAATTTTCTCGCAACTGGCGAAGTTTTAGCTCAAACCAAGAAAAATGTCCCTCCGCAATAGTGCGAATTTTCATTCTGGTGAAAATCTCCGGAATCTGTTGAGTAGTTTTTGAGAAATCGATGTTTAAAACAAAATAATCGCAGTTTTTGCCAAAATGGTTTTTCGGCCAAATCTCTAGCTTAAAGCAACGAAGGCCAGCTAATAGGCACTGATAAAATGGGCAATTAGACCGCTTATCGATTGATTATAAATAACCGAAAATTGTTTGTATGATTTAGCAGTAATTTTGAAAAAACTGATTTTTTCGAAAACAGCCGTTTTTTGACCCCAAAAATCGTTTTTGGCTTATACTGACTTAACCACTTGAGATAGCTCAAAGGTTGTAAAAGCAAAAATGTTCGTTTTTGTACCATCTTTCCATCCATAACAACCAATCTGATGCATCGACTACCTACTGAGAGTATAATGCCAAAAACCGAAAATTTCTCATCTTTTCGCCTAAAAATGTGGGACTGGTCCGAGAATGTTAAAGAGCACCAAAATAACATATTTGGAAAGTTTCATCTACTTTCATACAGAATTGGGGTCTCTAGGGTCAAATTTACACAAAAGGAAACCACCACCTTAATGAAGCGTTAGCCGTGAGATTTTATTTCTGCTTTCTGGAACATTCCAGTCTTTAAGTGATTTTTGACTAATTCAAATTGAATGTTGTTTGGATCCTTTGTTGGCTGCTATATAAGGAAAGCTTCTCTCTAATATTTTCTTCGTTTTCTATTTTTTGCTCGAAAAATAACCTATTTTATTAGCGAATGACAGAGCTAATGTTCTTAACTATAACATATGTTTTGACAAATCCGAATTAGACAGGCGGCGATCCGTGCTGAATGAGGAATGCGCGTGTCACACATGTGTCATAAAAGGTGTAAACAAGGCGATTTTCTAGTTGGTGCCCACTTAATTGGCCAGGCCTTAAAAGCAGTATCTAAAAATTCATCGTGCGAATAGGGTACTGTTTTTGGTTAACTCTGACGTTCTGTTGATTGTTTGTCTGAAAAGAAAATGGCCTTCAGTTTGGCTGCTCTGTTTCGCATTGCAGTTTTTCTTGGGCTGTTGGTAACTGCTGCTGGAGGATTTTGGGGTCTCGATGCGCCACAACGCAAGCCATCTGTAGAAATCACCGAGCACTCAGTAAAGATTTGCTTACCAGGATGTGGCTTTATCAGCATGGGCGAGGCTCTGATAAATATTGCCAACACGTGCTGCACGGTCATTTCCAGAGAAACGTAAAAAGGCAATGTCAGTTCAGAGGGTATCTTATTCTTTACCTGCGATCGAACAGACTAGCTTTTTCATGTTGGAAAGCTAAAATAACTTACATTGCTATGAAAATACAACACTAACATATCCAAAATAAACTAAATGAAGAATAAACTTAAACAACGAATTGAAAATATGAAACTTAACACATTAAATAAAAATGTTCTGTAAATATGGTTTTGTTAATTTGTAGTATGTATTAGATTCCTAACGGTGTCTTTTGGACCAACAAGTTGTTGATTTGAAGCAACTACTGTATTCTTGCGCTTAAGGGGTTCGACGGGCACCGAATTTTATAGTCACCTATTTCGCTCATTTTCGGATATAATATGCCCCATATTTCTCCAAAAACAAGACAAAGTTTTATAGTCCAGTGTCAATCCAGTTTAGAGATATTGCAGTTCAAATTTCTCTGTTTAGTATTTACGCTGGTATGCCTCGCTGAGGGTTGCGAAGTCATTGGATGACAAGAGACTACGGCATGACAAATACATCTATTTAAAGCCTCTACCTGTAGGTATTTATTACTGCATAAATTACAGTGGCAAGCTAAGCAACGAGCGAGACGCAGCGTTTGAACGATTTGGTAAAGCTCATTCCGATTGTCATTTGCTTCAGGCTTTAAGTCGCTATAACTTTTCCATACTAGTCTGAAGACACTTGGTGCAGGAAGATATAATGTTCAGGACTTCAAGAGCTTCTATTTGATATAAAATTTGACTGTATTTGGAAAAGTTGAAAATTTGCCATTTTTACCCAGAGGCGTCCGCCATTCTGTCATAATATGTAGCCAGGGCAAAATACACGCTATTGGAATGAAACTTTACATACACGTTGGCTTTAAGCCTGCCTATTGGTATGCTACATTTTATTGAGATACCTTAAGATTTGTCTGACTTATAAAGCAGCAAACACGAAATTTTCGAAAAATGACGATTTTTGAGGAAAAACGGAATTTCTGCTATCAAAACTGTGAGCTACTGAAAAGTTCTGGTAAGGATTGATTCTATTAAAAATAAAGCTCTAGCAACATACAGTGCTAATATCTAAACGCGAAGTTTCTCCACAAATGGGTTAGTTCAGGACAGGACAAAATGTTCACTGACCCACAAATTTGTAGAGCGATTTTGAGCAAAAATCGACCGGACTTGGATAAATTGTATAGAATCAGTGGCCCTACGGGAAATAATCTCGCATAGATATTAGCACTTAGCACTTAGCACCTAGCATATTAGCACCTAGTCCAAATTAGGTTTTCACCAAGTTGCAGCCGATTTGCTCTTACACAGCGCTCAAACATTTGGTAGCAGAAAAAGTTTCCTAACTTTTTCATTTTCCTATGTTTAACACACGTCGGGGTCACCTTTAAAAGGCTATTGTGAATGATAGGAATAGTTTTGCACCAACCGCACTTGTCCTGTTTTGCGGACCCATGAGGACTACAAAATCTGTGACAATGAGAAAAATCGGAGATGGTTGAAAAATCGCGACCTCCCCTTAAGGGGCTGGTTCGGGTATTTGCAGCGAACTTTGAAAGACTGTAATTTGTTCAATTCTTAGAGTTCAACAATTTTTATATAATTCCAAAGCTTAGAATGTGCTTGTTACAACCAGCTAAAGCACAACTGTCGCATTTTAACTCCACGACTTGGAAAGCAATATTTGTACATGGATTTCTCGAAGTGTGGGAAAGCTAAAGAAATGCGAAAAGTTCAGGCTTCAAAAGAGACGTTTGCCTGTTGATTTCTATTTGCCGAAATTGTTTAATGTTCAAGTAAACTCAAGATTTTGAGACAAATGTAAATTTTGCCAGATGTTCTTTCAAAATTTTCAAGTTTGGACGCTTATTTCTTTCGAACAGAAAGACAAAACGCGAAACCATGAAAATTAACCCTCGGCAATTGTCCCAAAAACGGGTGTTTAACGCCGTTTTCTAATTGGTTGCATGGGTTGAGAGGAATCCGTGTTCAAAACAATCTGGTTGCTATTTTCAAAAATTCACATTTTCTTTGCTGTGTGTAGGAAGAGATGCCGCAGAGAGCTCTCCGTTGGGCAAAACATGTATTTTGGACAATACTTGATGACGTACCTGTGTTGCTGAAGCTGTCGAAATCTTGCAATATTTAGTTTTTCAAAAAATGGTCAGTTTTGGACCACGAAAATCAATTTTCGCTGTTATCTCTTAAACCGAAAGTTGTTGGTCTTGGTAAGAGGATTCGAATGACTATAAGTTCGTCCGTGTAGGGTTGCCGGAGTAGAAGTTATAGCGGATTAAAGCTAATTTCTCCAAATCTCATATTTTCACGCCGTGTCTTTTCTAAATGTTTTCTAAGCTAAATGATGTCATTATAGCAAATTTGAATGGATTTGCGCGACAATTGCTCTTTTAAGGCCCAAAAATAAAAAATACACGAACCCGAACTAGCACCTTAAGGTAATACACACTTAAGGGGGGGGTCCATTTTTGGGCCATTCTTCGAATTTCTCCGGTCTCGCTGATTTTTAAATATTTTATTGTCTAACCGGTATATTTTAACGAGTTTTTAAAATTAAAGTCGTAAGTCTTACGGTTAATTTCACCTCAAGGTTGAGGATTCATGTGTTAAACATAGACAGTGGAAAAAGTTGTCATTTTTTCTCGTGCGCCAAAAAAATCCCGACAAACATTAATGAATCTGGACAAATTTTACATTAAAATATGTAATAAAAATGAATATTTTGGCATGTGGATTTGTTCAATAAAACAGCATAATTGTATTCCAACTCAAATCGGCCGGCGTCCAATCAACGAGCGCAATTTAGGACACGACAGGACCAAAAACGACGTCTTTAAGCAATCTATCCGAGTAATAATTGGCTTCAAAATAAACTAAAAAAGGGCTAAATATGTGATGAACAGCTTTCGCCTATCTTGGAATTTCGATCTTGGATTCTGCTGGAAAATGGAAATGGAATGAAATCTGTGGAATGAATGTGTCTGATTGCCTTCATAATTGTATCATTTATGACTGCGATAGTTAAGACGTGAATTTGGGGAAATTAACTGGAATGAAGTTTTGTCTAAACTTGGGTTGTTTCGAGCTTGCAGTTAACTTTTACTAAATATGCTGTTGCGGGACAGCTAGGTAGCGGCCCGTTGGGTGCCGCTCCCCAGGCGGATTGGCAGGTGTACAACGACAGTCAATGATTAGTGCTGAGCATGGTCCACTCCACTCATTAATTTGAGTTAATTAAAGGGATTCTGCTAAGAGTTTATCATATCTGGATAGATTAAGACCTGCTCTTGCGATAATAACCTATTCTGTGGTTCGTTTTAATTTTACAAGTCATTTTCAAACGTCGTATGAGGATTCCAGAGTGCTTTCAAGTTTTGTCAGTATCAATAGTTTTTGCTTGATTACTCGTTAATTAGCATTACTAATTAGTATAAAATTGACATCATTAAAACCAGCAAGCTTTGTTCTTTCAGAATATCCAAAAATATTTACCCTTTCTGTGGTTTGTTTTTATTTTACAAGCTGGTTTTCAAGCCACATAATGGAGTTCAAGTTGGCCTTCAGTTTTGGTCACAGTGCTTTTAATTAAAGTTTTGCGCTGATTCACATAAATAATTAAGTTCAAACTTTTATAAATTAACACAGCAGGTCTTCCTCTTTAAGATAAGCTAAAAATAATTGGTACTTCTTTGTTTGATTTTTGTCTATACTCGATTTTCTAGCCCAACTGGGAGAGCTCGGCTCGTCCCTCAAATTATGTCATCATTAACAGTTTAAACTTCATTTTTAAGCCTAATTAAAGTCCATGTTTAATTGAAATTAGTCCATACTCCAGCTAATTAATTAAAGCAAGTTTAATTAATTAAGTTCAAAGTTTAATTGAAATAGTTTTAGTGGTTTTAAAGCAAAAGGGAAGCTCGGCTTGCCCTTTCACTGAGCTTAACTATATATAGTTTTGCCTAGCTAGTGTAAACTTTTTTTAAATTCTTCTGTTAAAATTTCCCAGCTATGTAATTTAAGGGAAAACTTGTATGTTTTCCGTTTTCGCCAACTTCAAGTAACAGATGTGTCTTCTTTTGTAATACCGC
The DNA here is from genome assembly GCA_030248195.1 of Trissonchulus latispiculum. Taxonomy (NCBI): domain Eukaryota; kingdom Metazoa; phylum Nematoda; class Enoplea; order Enoplida; family Ironidae; genus Trissonchulus; species Trissonchulus latispiculum. Next base: position 89,527 of record JASAND010031263.1, read on the forward strand.
TAGTTTACGGTACTAATTCTCCACTCTTTGAGTCCAGCTCGGCTGAGACTCAAAGGCAAGAATTAAGAGGGAAACTGATGGGGTTTTAAGAGAAAGTTTTAATTTTAATTCATGTCTTAGCTAAGTATGTGTTTGTTTTGCATTGTGTATTATATTATATAAATGACCCCTACCTATTATTAGTTAATTAATTAATTAGCTTGCGTTTATATGTTAATAGATGTTTTAATGCCGCCGTAGAAATGCAAGGAAAGTGTCAGTTTCAGCTTTCCGTCATGGGACAGCATTCAAACAACGTAGTGATAGGCATAACAAACAAACATTTTCAGCATCCCCTGTAGATCAGGTAATGACGGTTCACTTCTAACCCTGAGGTGGAATTGAATCTTTTGCTGGATAACCCACGCTTATAACCGTATGAGCTTTCAGTATTTTGTTTGACCATAGCTACAAAACCTGAGAAAAAACTGGTTTGATCATTGCTAAAGAAACCAGAGTAACTGTACGGATAATGATAAGTCTGCGTGAGGAATGTCTTATCCGTTCCTTTTTTAGACATATGTCCAGATTAAGCAAATCACCTTAAATTCAGAAGGAACTGGTAAATTTGTGCTATTGGCTTAGTATCTGGTAGGTTATTGCTTCAAAGTATTTTCAGTCTAACTACATGCTGCCGTTAACTGACGATTATTATTATTATTATCTAATACTAAATCTCTCTTCAATAATAAAGGATATGCTGATTCGGTTTCACGGTTTGGTACACTTACGCAGAATCCACTAACGCAGAAAAGATTTCAAAACTCGATATTCCACTAATGCAGAATGACCTTTTGCAAAACTGAGGTTTCCACTTACACAGAAATTAGAACTCGGAAATCAGTTAGAGTATACACATGTATTATTTTGAAGTAAGATTAGATAATTTACACTACTGTTACAAATAAGACATTGTGTTTTGCATTTTAGATTCGTAATTAAAATAGAATTCTTTGCAAAAACTAAGTAAATTTCTAATTAAATTAATTTTATAATTTTCACAATTTATTTTTAGTGTCACCTTTTTAAATTACAGAAGTAAGTCCGTTGAAATGTTACTAAAATTTATTAAAATATGTTTGTTACATGAAATAATTTCATTTAATGTTGATACAATTCCATTGTATCCGATGAAATGGCTTAGTAACAGCCCTCCTCTGTGCATTTTGTTTACGTCCCCCTCTATGCATAGTTTAAGCCTTGTAACTTAATCAAAAATATTTATGTTAAATGTGATTGACTGTTACAATTACTCGGCATTTCTGCGTTAGTGGAAACTCCAGTTTTATTCTTTCTGCGTAAGTGGAAACTTGAGTTTTGACATTGACATTAAACTGAGAACAAAGGTTCTGCGTTAGTGGATTCTGCGTAAGTGGAATACACCGTTGATGCATCTGGTCCAAGAATAATATCTTAGAATAATATTTATCTTAAATATTAAGAATACTCCTCTAAAATAGTGCTCTATTTTTAGGGGGGACTCTGAAAGAATCAGAGCGTTCTCCCTCTTTCCACCTGTCAATGATTTGGTAACTTGCTAAGTTTACACTTTATTTAAAAAATATTTAAATGTAAAATATAAAATGAAAATTTATGACTTAAATACAGTGACTGACTACTTCTGCTCTTTGAGTTTTTGATAGTTTTGCTGAATCCAGCGGAATCTAAATCTGCTACAGTTATATGCATAGGTTAACGCGGGGGGGTCTGGGGGGGGTCCAAGCCCCCCCCCCCAACACGGACAAGGTACAAGCCCTACCGCCGTCGGGGACAAGGGGTAAGGAAAAAATGGCCAAGGGGTAGGCAAAAATAGCCGGAAAAATTTAGTTTTAACACTAAAATCTCAAAAAATTTCCGGCTTCGCCGGAATTATTTAGCAATAAATATTTAATTTTTCAGGAAAATCGGGCAAAATTTTGAAATTTTTTCAAAAAATTGAAGATTTCTTGCAAATTTAGATAAAAGATTACTAATTTTAATAAAATTAGCGTTAATTTTTCGAAACATTTTACAAATTTATTATTGAGGTACAAGCCCCCCTGAAAATTTTGGTTCAAGGTACAAGCCCCCTCCAAATTTTCGGGGGACAAGCCCCCCCAGGACCCGACCCTATGTTAATGTATGGTTATATGAATAAACAAATCGGTATTGAAATGGCATACTAAGACGCAGTTATCTTTAGAAACCATTACTAACTAATCCAGAAAATCTCGTCATGCTTCGGGCTCTCCTGATTGCGGCATGTCTGGCTCTGCCATGCGTTTGGTCTGAGGCTATCTATAAGTTTTAATTACACTTTTCTAGTCCACAAGCAAAACAAATCAGGCTTTTGGGACCGGTTCGGTTTTGGGCGTTCCTGCAGGAAGTTGGCCGTACCTGCTCTGGTATCTGGAACTAGCTTGATTAACGCAGTCAATTGTAGCGCACAGTTATTTGTGTCACTCTTTCCGAGAAATAGCGAAATTTGTTTTTCCGTTTATTTCAGATGGATCAGAGCAATAATATATATTCCAATTTAATTTGCAATCACTACTGCGACAGTGAACATGCTTTCAACTTTGTTTATCTCAACCTGTGAACGAATGCTCCTTCAAGTTTTCCACTTATTATTACCACAGTACCACATCATCAGTACCCCAAAAACAGAATAGAGACGTGTGAAAGTTCAAGAGATTGCTGGATAAATGGTGAATAACGAACGATGAATGATGAACATGGAAAATTTCAATTTCACTTCAATTTTCATTTTCATTTTTCAGCATCCAAAGTCGTAGATCCAGCACCAGGACCAAAGGAAAAGTCTCCTGAAGACAGTAAGTTTGATGTAGCTCACTTGTAACACTGGTTTTGCCTAGCCCCTTTCTATTTTTAATTTGCTTCAAATCTATTTCTAAAACCAGATATACGAACTTTACTTCTGTTTCTTTTCAAAGTTTCTCGACTACAAAAACTCAAGCGTTACTTGAATCACACAATTTCCAACAACTTTGTTTAACGGAGGAGCCGCTGAAAATTAAAGTAATCTGGCTCATCTATCAGATATCAGGGTGTAGTCACTTACCGAGTCTTTCTTTCTCGATTACTGTGCATTATCTTAAAACAATTGTTCATGTAAGCAGAATAGAAAAAACCCTAAGTGAGGTCCATCATCTATATTTTTAGATGATGGATTTCGCTTATTTTCACATATAAGTTACCCACATATCAAGTTTAAATTTGGAGTTATTTCGTTCAGTTCTCCGCAAGTTACACAGCCTACTAAGTGGGAGAAATTTGAAATGAATTAGAATCATGGTGCTGCAGCAAATTGAAGCAAGTTTTCGTAATTAACCTATTGCGCTTGATTTGTTTACTTATTCCTAAAGGCTATAAAAAGTATTTTCATGCAGTTTCCAGCCGGTTGAACATGATCTGAATATAGTGTTAGCGAATTTTGCAGAAAAATGAAAAGACAGCTGACATCTCTGATGTCCTGAAACATTTAACAGCGATTAGCTTACCATACAAATGTTCCTGAACCACGGTTCTACAAAAAGAATTTATACTTGAACTGAGAGTTTTCGATTGATATAAAATAAGGTATATTTTGAAAAATTTGAAAAGCACTGTTCGTTGAAATAGGGATCGGAGGGTTCAGATTAGAACAACAACAGCAACTTGACACAGCTAGCAGTGTTGTTCATGCATAAAATTGATACTAATACAATGATATGCAGGGTGAACTACAAAAGAGTCAGTTTCGATGCACAACTCGTAATTTAGCCAAATTTTCGACAAACTCGTAATTCTTCAAATCGTGTTAAAAATTCCTGTTTTTATGCCAAAATAATTTCTAATCTGGTGAGACTACGCAACTACTGGTGTCGTGTGACCGTAAACCCTACTATGGAACCTTGGGATTATATTTTTATTTTGGTTTTTGAATTTGAGCTGCTAGCAATTCTTTCCAAAGACCCTACTTTTCATTTGCTGCAACATTAAAATTTGGCGATTTCCTCATGTTTGCAACAGATAAAGCTTTTTAGATATTTTTAAGGCCCTAATAAAATTTCTAATTTAAAGGCTCGGCAGTTCATGATTATAGCTACATCATAAGGCTACTGCTCATTGAGAATATGTTTTGTCGCAAGCATAAAATCACAGCTTTTTCCGTTTTCAATTTTAACATTGTAGGCCTCAACTTTGAAACGACACTACTCAAGAAACCATAGGCGATACTACTTAATTTTTTAAATCTCGTTAAAACAAGTGGTTTCCTGAATGATTCTGTTGCAGAAACGAAGTCTCCACATGAAGACACAGACGTATTCGAAGGTGACATGATTATCCCAAAGGAGGCCAAGGTATCCAATTTAAAAGTCAACAGCTAAAAACTTATTTCTAGGAATAAAATTTAAAAGGTGAAAAGAATTAGTTGGACGTTGTCGTGGAGTCGAATGGCTAACGAATGGACATGCGCTGTTCAATTGCCACCTTAGTCATAATGACGTTGCACTGTGTGCTGGAGTGTCGAATGACGTAGTGTCTTCTACATATCGTACTACCAAGTAACAGATTTCCTACTACCGGCACCGAAACTCCAAGACGGTGTTCCCCATCCTCCCATTGTGGTGACGACGTTCAGGAGACGTAACGAAAGATGCTGATCGAGCCAGGTAAAGATCGTAGCCCTTCTATATCCCTTGTGCTGAGAGAAGGAAGCGACGACGACATGTGAGAAGCAAAATAAGCAATAAAACAGCCAGATTGCTTGAATCTGCTTGATTTCCTATTGCCTATTTAGTGGTATCAAAATTGAAGCATATTCCAACCGTTTCAAGGGTCGGTGAGAAACGCCATTGTTGATCCAAACCGAAAATGGCTAAAGGAAAACGGATATGTTATTGTTCCCTTCACTGTGAATACCAATGGCATGAGTAAGATATTTCATCGGAAGTATCCTTGATTTAATCAAATTAATTAACATTATACGATTCTGCTAAAAATTTATGAAGGGTTTTAGCAGCAATTTCTTGATTTATATACTAATAAGCGGAACCGCTACACATGCATAAAGTTTACTTTTCCGCATTAATGTTGGTTATTTATCCTTCTATTTTTCATTATTCCTTTGTAAGCATTCAGGTGTTAAATACAAGTGTTTCAAGTGAGCCTGAAAAAGTTGAAATTAGGGTGATAAACTAGTCTTGCTGTGCAGGGATCGAATCCGAGTTGGCTGATCTGAGAGCGACAACTCTACCAATCAGCTACATCCTCGGACAGTGAGACTAGTTTATTAAGCTAATTTCAACCATTCGGGGTTCACGTGAAACACGGATTTGCAACACAGGGAGCAGTGTCATTTGATGGTTTGCTTTGATTAATGAAAATCTTTGAAGGGATTCCTCTGTTACCACTGGAAAAAGTACAATAGAAAAGTAGCCTTTTACATCTGTTACAGGCAAGGCTGCCGTTAAGGCTATTGGTGATGCGATGTATGATTACGCTAAATACACCTGTATTCACTTTATTCCAAAACGTGGAAATGAATATCATGCTGAATTCTTCGCTGGTGATGGGTAAGGATAAGAACCGTAATAATAAATTAGGTAAAAAGACTTCGATTAAAGAAGTGAGATGAACTAAAAATTACCACTTTCAGTGACAAAGCATTTAAAGCATAAGATTGCTTAAGAGTTTAAAGATACAAATGTTGCCTTTTTCATTTTGAAAATCGGTATAAAAAGAGCTGTGTAAACGAGTAATCATCAATTATTTTTGAAAACAATAATCTTAAGTTAAAATAAAGGGAATTTTCCTTTGTCCTTAAAAGTATTTGTTACTAATCTTTGAAGCATATTAAACTGAAACTATTAAAGAATAGTGACCAAAATGAGTGAGCCAAAGTTTTACTTTATGCCAAGGCTTGGACATCTATTCATGCTAATTTTCCAGGTCTGACAGATATGCTGCCTCAGCCTACATGCTGTTGAACTTCAAACTCTTTAGTCCTTAGCAGGCTCCGAGCTAATTGTTGAACATTGAGTGACTCCTCATTAAGCATTGACTCTAGCTAGGTCCCGAAAAATTTGAAAATTAAGTCAAAGCGTTCCGCCAATTGCAATGTCTTAATAGTTGAACAACCACTGTACAATCGAATTTAGCTTGAATAATTTATGATTAGAACTCTAAAATAGTTATGACGTTAAGTATTTAATTAAGCTTAACAGAAATGATCATGTTACAGGATTTTAATTAATGTATTTTATATGCGAAGTGTACACTTCAGGCAGTGTAAGTAATATGATTCAAATATTGCATTTTAAGCTGCTACTCCATGGTGGGTCGTCTTGGTTATTACTCCAACTTCGCTGCCAAAGGAAAGCAAGAAGTTTCTATTGGCCGCGGTTGTGAGTACAAGGGAACCGCCATCCACGAAATGATGCATTGCATAGGATTTGAACATGAACAAAGCCGACCTGACCGCGACCGATATCTCGACGTTCACCTTGAGAATGTTGTTGATGGTTAGTAAACAAATACTGGAATAATGGATATACTGAATTCGTTATCGACGTTAAACATCCGAAAATTATCTCCCCCTAATATAGGATTGTTCACCTATCTACTTTTGACGTTATGCCATTAGTGTAGCTTCAGTGGCCGTGCACTGACTCAATGGTGCTTGGCACAGATGGTTAGGAAATTGTGGTTTAAAAAGTAGCACAACATAAAGGTTACTATTTAGGCCAAGAACACAACTTTGACAAGTGCAAAGAAGGTAGTGAATGTACCACTCAAGGACTTCCTTATGACTACGCCAGTGTGATGCATTACGGCCGAGACTTCTTCACCAAGAACGGACGAGACACAATGGTGCCTAGAGATCCAAAGTATGTAGCTAATGTTTCTTTTTACTAAAATTTAATTTAGTTTTTAATAATAATTTCAATTTAATTTTAATAAGTTAATAATAACTTAAGTTTAACATTTTTCACAAAAACATGTTGAAGTATGGAAAATACAATTGATTGCAATGACCAACCAGAACCTGGCGCCCATTCAAAAATTTAGACTTATACGTTTCTATAGAATAACAAAAGTTTCGTTTGTACAGTTAAAAGTAAACTTGTTTCAGTGCAAAGATTGGTAACCGAGAAGGTTTTACTGAAATGGATATCCAAAAAGTCAACAAGCTGTATGGCTGCGATCGAAGCAAAATCGGTGATACCAGCAAAGTTGTTCGACCAACTGGAGGAGGTGAGCTTCATTTTTAGGCTAAAACTAAAGATATATAGTTCATTGGTTCTACTCATTGTTTATTCTTGGTAGCATGTCATGTTAGTAAATTAAACTTTGTCATTTAGAATGTTACTCAGGATGGCTCTGGTTCATTATTATTTAGTTTATCGAAATATTGGTGAAGTGAATTATCTTTAGATTGTAGATAGGAAAAATTGAATCTGTAATTTTAATTTTAACTATGCTGCAGTTAATAGTGTGCTGATCAATTTATTTCACAGTGAATTCTGGCCAATTAAATTGCTTCCTTTTACTATGTTGTTTCAGTTTGCCAGGACAAATATAGCAACTGTGGCGAACTTGCTCGCTACTGTCGACAGACCGACATCAGAGAAGGCTGTCCAGTCACCTGCCGATCCAGCTGTTAATCTACAGTAAACGATTGCTTACCAGGACTATGTGAACAAACGTTCTGATATTTAATAAACTTCTATTAAAAATCGATAACTTTCAGAGGAATAAAACCTGATTTATTGTAAAAACTAGAAACATTGAATGGGAATTGAAGGGAAAAATAGAATCACAGAATTGTCCAACACTATCAGGACATTAGCTTCCACGAAACCGATAGATAGACCCGACCCATATGTGTGATGGTTACGGTTTTAGGGGTTGCATCCTTGCGACCAGGGCCGCGTTGCAAACTCCAAGCCT